>JAWPHD010016458.1:0-49656 GCA_037043455.1 Cyrtodaria siliqua
CACGGACAAAACGCTCCAAACATAAATAGGCCTGTCAGTGGTCCCCAAAAGCCGACAAAATACTTCCTGTTATCTGAATGTAATCACGCATGATATACTCAGTATATTTAAAAACGCAACATCTTTGTTTTTTTATTATTTTAGTCTACTGTTTTTTCTTCAAATGAAGATTGTATTCTATGTGAGTACACAAGTCTCTGTGTCCCAAAGGTTAACACATGGCGATAAACAGTTTGCTCTACTTCTTCCAGTTTTACACATTTAAGAGTGCTTTCGACTGCGAAAGTGTTAAACATGAAGTACTTAAACTCGTGTTGATTAGATGATGGCATTGGATATGCTGTCTTAATTACGATGTATGTATAACAGTAAACAAAGGTCCGGTAAAAGTATATTCGATTGTAAACAAAACGCTTTAAATTTGAAGACGAGAACAAATGATGCCTTGTTCTCAGCAATATACCAAAAGCAACAATGACTACTCAGAATGGCCTTTCTTTAAACATATTCGAACGAACGAATATATTTTGTCATTAAATTAATACAGTTTACATACATTATGTATTAATTTGGTTTGATGTGATACTTGCGATATGTTACCTCGCTTTGGTGACGACATTGAGTATACCAAGCAATTTCAATAAAGTGATATTATTTGCCTGTTGGGCAATTAGTCGGAGAAGGCATAAAGAAGAAAATATTGATGGTATGTAGCACAAAGGGTTATAACTCGTGATGTGGTAGATTTGGAACCGGAGGACCCGGGTTCAAGCCTCATCGGTGCCACTAGTTGTGCCGATGTGTTCTTGAGAAATACTAATTTCGTTAGCCTCGTCCTTCCGATGGGCACATAAACGGGCCTATCCTCCGCGCACGATAAAGAACCATAGGTACATATTCGTTGGTAGGAGTAGGACAGGTTCCCGGATTATTTTTTATCCCTACCCTTTCTCTGGGGTGGCTCCATTTAAATTAATATTTATGATTTAGCAATAAAACGCAGCCGAAAAGTGGAAAATCAGATATAGGGTCCTATAGAAACCACAGCGTCCGAACGCAATGGCATCGTAGGTCCGCACTGTACTGCAAACAAGCACGTGACAAAAAACAACAGAAAGGGTGGTGAAGACAGGGTTACCGACTTGCATAGGTCAGAAGGCAATAAGGCCTACTGGTTAGCTTGAATCGACTTTATATGCGCACAATCCTCGCTATTATCCTGTCTTCAGCGCCCAAATAGACAATACAGTGTAAACAAAACTACATCCCATCAAAAGTAATTCTCTAACGTCCACATCCAAACTAACTAAAGAAACACATACAAAACAATAAACATCTCAGGATGTATCCAGAATCGTACTGAACAACCATAGTTGTTGCAGCTAAAGAGAAAACCAATCTAGGGTACGACCAGAAACCCCGAGGGACAAAAGCTCATGCACTCATGGGGTTTCTGTAGGTACAATCATAGAGTCCCAAGAGGTAGTCCAGTCATCGCACAAGTGAAAAATGAAGCGGTATGACTGACTGTAAAGGGGTCAATCACTAAACATGCAGTGCGCTGTAAAACCAAAGTGTTATATCCTTTTCTGACGAACTTCCTGATTAAATTTGTAAAGCGGTCAGGAAACCCGTCAGACCCCTTTAACTTTCGAAGTTATAGACAATATCTCCATAAAATGAGGATTGTGATATGCCTAGTCGCAGAAGTGTTTTAAGGTTAGTGTTGTACTTTTCCAGCAGGCCTTCGTTGCGGCGGTAGAATTTAGAGAAAGATCAACGTAGTTTTGTGATAAAGAAAACCCTGCTGAGACGTTTACTTGTAATAACTTGATTTCGATCATTGAAGTCTATAACATCATTACACGATCTAGCAAATCGAATGAGCTGGGAGATATACACCCCGTACGAGGTAGCACGATGTACATCTCCATCCAGTTGTGGATAGTTAACGATGTTAAAATTGATATCATCTCTCTTATCATAGATTTTAGTATGAATACAATCATTTGAAATCGAGAGATGAAGATCGAGAAATGCTGCTACTGTATCCGAACTGTTGGCTTTATTCAACGTGAGCTCTGGTGGATAAATGTTAGTAACCATATGAGCAAAGAACGGATTATCAATATTGAGTATGTCATCAATATACCGAGAAGTATTATTAAAGGCATCAATAATTTCACCCTGGCTAGCAGGTGACAAACTCAACATAAAATCTCTTTCATATCAGTACAAAAACAAATGTGCAACAAGTGGCGCACATTTAGTACACATAGTAATACCAACAACCTGGCGGTAAATAGTTTTTCCGTATCTTATAAAGATATTATCCAGAAGAAAATATAAGGTTTTACAAACATCAGTACAAGTCCACAAATTATAAGTATCAAGGGGGACGTTAGTAAAGAAAGCCCTGACGTTATTACAAGCTAGAAAAGTTGTACCTTCTCTAGCAAATGTCTTCTGAATAAGCTGAAGCAATTTTTTTTCTTTGATAAAATTATGTGGTAGTGTCTTATACAGTGTAGAAAAGTCGTAGGTGCTTAGAGAAGAGGCATGAAAATGCTTACACCGTAGTTTGTCAAGAACTTCTCCAGAGTTTTTGATAGACCAAAACAGATTGATTCCTGAGTTCTCGAAGGCCTTTCCGCAATATTTTGCAATATGTTCTTTAATCGCGTTAAGTCAGGAAGTCAATAGTTTTGATATATTGGTCGTGGTACATGAACTAGAATTAGCGATAAAACGTGCTTTGTAAGGAATTACAGAAACATTTATAGTCTCCATAAAGGTCACATGCTGGGAAACAATGTCCGTCTCCAGGAACACGGTTATAGACAAACATGTGTACCTGAATCAATGTGCCGACCACCGTAGCTATACCGAACGCCACGCCTACTGTCAAGCCGGCAAATACTAAAACTATAATAAGATAATGATGGTAATGATCAGTTGGTAATAAATGGCATAGAGCAAACATGAGTCAGTACTATACATGCATTACGTTTCCAAAAACAAAACAATTCGGAATCATCGGTCTAGGTTAATTAATAGATGTACTTTAAACAACTTAAATCTAGGGGGCGTGACAAGTGTTTCAACTTGTATTATATATATACTCAGTTGCAAAAGAAAATGGACACTGAGTTTTGTTTAGAATTAATTATATAAAGTTTTTTATAATTAAATTGACAGATTCCAAAATGAATATGCCATGTTTGGTACCAAAGTTGTTTATCATTCTATTGCCAATATCATGTTGTCATTTGTTTTTCAATAGGTCGAATTATTAAAGAACTGTCGCTTGATAAAGAGGATAGGGTGTAAAGTAAAATGTTTGCTTACATACTATTTCATTTCCTTCACACAGGTCTTGTTTCATCCAAGTTCTACTATGCTGGTTTAAATTACATAGTACTGAAATGCAATCGCATTTTTGAGGAGGCTTTGACCTGCTTTGACCTGAAAACTCAGGTCAGCATGCTATGAGGACGGTCTTCAAACACATTACTCAATTTTTCTCCCTGAATATATTAATGGTTTAGCAATAACACGCAGCCGAATCTTGGAATTTTACAGACCTTACATGTTCATTAATAATAAATAACCTGTAAAAGGTAACATGCGGATTGAATAAATGCATATGCAAATTTCATACCAAACTGAAGAACATTATGACGGTTTTCATTTCCACTTAAATTGACACCAATCCCTCTTCTAGATCGTCGCCATTCAATTATTGTAACAGGTAAATCGATTTAGATAAAATATTACCTTAGCGATTTGTATAAAAAAAATATTGAATAAACATGTGTCTTATAGTGAAGGAATATTTACCAGAGGGAGTGCGCCGTCGATACATACATGTGTGTTATAGTGAAGGAATATTGACCAGAGGGAGTGCGCCGTCCATACGACTTTTATAGAGAAAACATTTTTCCGAAAACGATTCAGTTGGGAAAATGTGATCACTCAGTTTATAAGAAACATTGGTTTAAAAAAGAGTAAATATTTCAGTGAAATGTTGAGACTAAAAATACTAATTCAAATGTTGCGTGATTCGGACGATATTTTTGCTACAACATCAACTCATTTATTCAAAAAACATGTTAATAGTAAATAGTAAGAATATCGGAGCCTGTATCCACTTTTAATAAAATTGTGAAATCTAGATTCGAATTTGGTTAATGTTTCGGCAATATCAGTGCCGAATTTCGTTATTCTTAATACATTCTTGACAACTATGAGTAACATCTCTATAAATTAAAATATAGATTATAATACTGTATTAAAGTAATGTATCATCCTATAACCCATTTTGCAATTATAATGATCCCTTAAAAAGCATCGTCTAACTTTTGAACTGGGGATCTATCAACCGGTAAATATATGGTATTGATAATAATGGAATTGTTGAATTAGCAAGCGGACATTTCAATTCTCTAAATACCCTTCTAGAGGACCATCCGTATATATCTTACCTGCAACTTTTGAAATAACAGTTGCTCGGAATTCCGTCATTGGTTTCACATGAGGCTTCACAAGATCAGTGTAGAATAATGCCGACAGACTGCTGAGTCCTGACGAGAGTGTGCTAACAAACATAATGTGGTAGTTGAAAAATAACGAATTTAACAATGTACTTTGTAGTTTATACTTTTACAACAGTTTTCGAGGTTCAACATACTCGTATATGTTTGTTTTATTTTATTTAGAACTGTATGATGTTTGAATCATACTGTTGTTCTATGTTTTCATGGTGATCTGCTAAGATTTCTGCATATTCAAATATCGGCACAGAACTGATTTATATTATAATGAACAAAACCCTATCAACAATAGTTGTTAACTGTATATGAACAACATACACAAAAACCTGATGCATCCATCTACGACATACCTAAGGGATGCACTGAATAGCGACGCCATAAATAAACCAGGCATTCCATTTAGGCCTTTAAATATGTCCATAACCATATAAGGAACTATCTGCAATATAAATGCATGCGTGATTGTTTCGAGCAAATGGTTATAATTTGCAATAACTAACTGCTTAAAGGTAAGTTTTTGTTTTGCTATTTTCTGGCTTTGAGGAACTGTTAGTGAAGGAACTGGTCATACTAAGGTATCTCTATGTTATCAATGCATATATTTTGTATATATGAAAGTTGTTTCAATATAACCTGACAGGGATATCTTTATTTACACTGTCCCGTTTATTGGAATGACAGTTTGGTAATAGTGAGGTTTGGTGCACCCTAGAACCTTGGTTTAAACCCCATCGGCTTTTCTTGCCACTGACTGTTACAATGCGGTAGCCCTATTGTCAACCCTTTTGTGTGTGTGATGTAATATTTTCCCCTTTTATTCATCTTTGTAGTTGTTGTTTGTTTCTGTTCGTGTTTGTGGTTGACTTTGACTTAAAGGCTACATTTGCTGTTCGACTATTTCGTATGTGTCGTGCTCGGCCGTTTCTAAAGGTCCATTATCATACTCTTTTTGTATCCAATTTTACTACATTTGCCATGGTAATGTTTTGAATATATCCAAAATTAGATGTTCACTTTTGACTCAGTCTATATCGTTATCGTTATGGCTAAATTATGTGTTTCGTCGTTAACTATACATGCTAATGATTCTAAAACTCAAAGATAAATTACCTGGTTAGGATCTGAAATCTGCTTAGAGGCGAGAGGGTCACATCCCAATGTATCGTAATATCCATATGCTATGATTCCTTCTATACCAGCTAGTGTCGAACAGATGAAGAATCCTGGGGCAACAATAATCAGCACCCTGTGCAAAAGGGAGGTATTGTAAATTGGTGGAATATTCCGAACATTTGTATTATATCATGATACAGTCACACTTGATTACGTGTCACACTAATCAATTTCTCTGAAATATGTTGGCGATGTTTATCACATTTGGCAAATCACTAAATTAAAAATTGAATTGAACTGAAAAAAAACATAGAGATCCTTAAATATAAACCCTTAAAAAGTAGTATTCCACAGTTTTCTATATTTAAAATATAAATATTATTTGCGAAGGCGTATCCTTCCTATTAAATATATATAAAGAGTGCAATATGAGAAAATAGAGATTAAGTGGGATAGTTTAGGAATGGAATCGGATTTAGTTGTCTTACCGACATCTGCTAAAGATGTGGAATAGGATTTAGGGATATTAGCGACATCTAGTATAGATCTGGAATCGGATTTAGTTATGTTAGTGTAATTTAGTGTAAATTTAGAATCGATTTTTGATATGTTAACGTCATCTAGCGAGGGTACGTAATTGGGTTTAGTTATGTTAATGGCATGTAGCGAAGATATGGAATTGGATTTAGTTATGTTAACGTCATCTAGCGAGGGTACATAATTGGATTTAGTTATGTTAACGGCATCTAGTGAGGGTCCGGAATTGGATTGAGTTATGTTATCGGCATCTAGCGAGGGTACGGAATTAGATTTAGTTATGTTAACGGCATCTAGTGAGGGTCCGGAATTGGATTTAGTTATGTTAACGCTATCTCGTGAGGGTACGGAATTGGATTTAGTTATGTTAACGCTATCTCGTGAGGGTCCGGAATGGATTTAGTTATGTTAACGGCATCTAGCGAGGGTACGGAATTGGATTTAGTTATGTTAACGGCATCTAGTGAGGGTGCTGGATTGGATTTAGTTATGTTAACGGCATCTAGTGAGGGTGCGGGATTGGATTTAGTTATGTTAACGGCATCTAGCTAGGGTACGGAATTGGATTTAATTATGTTAACGGCATCTAGTGAGGGTGCGGGATTGGATTTATTTATGTTAACGGCATCTAGTGAGGGTACGGAAGTGTATTTAGTTATGTTAACGCTATCTGGTGAGGGTACGGAATGGATTTAATTATGTTAACGGCATCTAGTGAGGGTACTGAATTGGATTTAATTATGTTAACGGCATCTAGTGAGGGTGCGGGATTGGATTTAGTTGTGCTAACGACATCTAGTGAGGGTGCGATTGCTCTAGCGACATCTAGTGAATCATCTTTATCCTTCGTGTATGTTGAGAGATATACTCACATTTTAGCATCTGCTAGTGTAGGTGTGGAGCTGATTCTCTGCACAGACCCCGGATTAAAGACCATGCCGAAACCTCGCATTATACTTCCCACAAACAGATTCCAGAACGTGTGACGGATGGTGGGGTCAGGATCAAAGCTGTATGAAAACAGGTTATAATGCTGCGACAGATAACATCACCAGCAGATTGAAAATTGTGTGGTAATATAACCAGTAAAACAAATAAAGATTTATAAATCAGTGAATTTATTTCTGATCTGATTGCGCATTTCGAGTCTATTTGGATGTGTGTGTTCAAAGGCGTTTAAAAATGATGTCCCATTATACACGTTACCACACATGTTTATATTTATAAACAATTAACCTTGTATTTTTATATAATTATATTATGGATTTTGTTATTTCACATATATTTGAATATAAACTAATTAGTACTATAAAGTTAAATTAAGTAATTAATGCATGCTGTTGAACCGTATAGGCACCAGAACACTTGACCGACTGGTTAACTTCATTAAATTACGACGATGTGACTAATCGGTGACTGCTCTAGATCACCAGCTGTATACAAAACAAGAAGCTTAACAATTTAAACAGCATCTATTGATAATACACAAAACAATTTCCTTTGGAAGGACCGAACACAAACAACAGATGAATCTAGAAGAGTCTGTTTGTCTTGAGTCTGTTCATGGAGTTTAAAATTATTAAGCAGTTGTTTTTTAAATTATTTTACCGGAAAAACTCCTCAGCTGAGATAAAATTAAGTTGATAACAAACACTTGACACTTGGTTCAATATATTAGAATAATATGTCAGTTCAACAGATAAGTATTACATTATTATATTTTTTTATTTATTCAAAATGCAACAGACCTTTAGGTCCATGAGTACACAGGTACAACACAATACATTATATGTACACACGGCAATAAATGGCAACATATAAAGTCTATTTTGTCACATATTATTTTTGTCATGCATTTTCTCCATTACTCACTTACTAAGAAGTGTTTCAGTTCAAGATTCGTTCTCTTGGGAGAGTAAAAGAGTGATTATTTATATATACTTCAACATGTAATGCATGATTTTATTACATACATATATGATATATACATATACACATACATATATACACACATATCTGTTGTTCTTGTTTTTTATTACACTCAAACCTGTCTCAAATAGTCACTCATGCAGAGGCTCAAAATTGGCCGGTAAAAATCCGTGACCACTAAATATATATAATTTCAATTGATTTTAAGATAATAATATGTAACTCAAATTAAATTTAAGATAATAGCAGAGCTATTACATTTACTTCTGCTTAAGACAGGTGTCTATCCATTTTACGTGACCGCTAAAACAGGTTTGATTGCACATGTATTTTTTAATATCAACATATTTTGATACTTATGAGTGTTAGTAGCAAACAATGGTTAACAAGAGCTAAATTATAAACTTACTTGAATAAGTTCAAACGCCCTTTCTCATATGCAATTTCCCATGTTTTGCCTACACCACCGATTTGCATTGTTCCCTAACGAAAACAAGTAACGAGAGATATATTTCATCTAAATTTAAAGATTCGTTGATTTTATGCATTATTTTCACAAAATAAATATAATAATGTTTGATTATTTCTAACATGAAATGTCTAAACGACACTTCCGTAGCATCGGTAGGCGTCTAACAGGCCAAATATGAATCACGTTTTTTTTGTATATGTAACATTATATTTACATTGCAACACTTACTTTTAGTTGGTCAGTTTGACGGTAATAAATAATAATATATGACATGTACGTCTTTGGGAAGACATTAAAGAAGGATAACTCCATGTCCACCGCCATATGCATGCCATCTTCGGGATGGTTAACATTTTGTGCTGTTGATTTTATGAATATTGAGTTCTGCTCAACCCGGGGCTAGAGGGCGTGAGCGGTAGCTAGCATATGTCACTGCCGCTCATGAACAGTCTCAATCAAACCGAGACTGCAATATTTCGTTTGTGTCGTGCTCGGCCGTTTCCAAAGGTCCATTATCATACTCTTTTTTTGAGTTAAATGAATTTTTGAACGATAAATTTTATTTTATATACAATGCTTTGTATTCGTCTTAATTTAGTTCGGTTATGTGTTTTTCATTTTGTTATATTTTTTTATAAAGTCTTGTCAAAATAAAAGCCAACAGGTTTCTACCATCAATTATTCATATTAAGACGAAGGAAAAAAACAATGTCAAGGAAACGTGACATAATCAATAACAACTTGGTAATAAGTTGATTAAAAATAATTTATTTTGATCGAAATGCTCGTGCAAATTCAAAATGAAAATGCCATTTAAAATGTATCGTTCATAAATTATTAAGCATGACAAAATGTACTTCTTACCGATTATTCCCTAAAAGTATTGTAACATCAATTTAATTGAGTGTGCATATTGGCACTTCTAACTACCTTTGTATAAGCACTTTGTTTTTTTAATGTAATAGATAAAGTCTGGTCTCAGCGAGTTGGTGTATTAAATAACCAACGAGCTGAGACAGACTGTCTGTCTTGGTCTGTCTTGTATTATGAAATACTAAGTGAGTCTGTCCGTACTCTAACTTCCATGTATTGGAAGTTAGAGTATGGAAAACGCCGCCCCTTTGTTTATCCTAAATAAACGAGTTAATGCTATGCATTTATCAGAGGCAATTACATCAACCAAACTACAATATAATGTTATTCAAACTGATATAAACAACACCGAACTTACTTGTGGCGGTGTACTCGGCCTAGTCAGATGAATTACATCAACAAAATTATCATACCTTTATAAGTATGGCGAAGAAGCCTGCAAACATGACCATACATTGGAAGACATCTGTCCAAATGACCGCTTTCAATCCTCCCTGAAAATATGATGGTGAAAAAATATGCTTCGTAAGCCTCTGCAGGCTGACTATAATATATTTAATGTTGTATTACAATTGTATTGTTGTAAACGGATTGTATTGTTGTAAACGGGTTGATGTATTGTTGTAAACGGGTTGTATTGTCGTAAACGGGTTGTTGTATTGTTGTAAACAGATTGTATTGTTGTAAACGGGTTGTATTGTTGTAAACGGGTTGTATTGTTGTAAACGGGTTGTTTTGTTGTAAACGGGTTGTTGTATTGTTGTAAACAGATTGTATTGTTGTAAACGGATTGTATTGTTGTAAACGGGTTGCACTTTAATACATGACCTTTGTTTTAAAAAAAAATTAAAAGAGGAGATTTACATCTTTTGGACAGAAAAAAGGTAAACAACAACTGTGTTACATGTACTTATCACTTTTGAATAATGTGATACAAACGGTTATTACAATTTAAAATGTTTTTTTCAAGTGTTTTAGAAGGCAAACTATATATATATACTCACAATAGATGTATAAATGGCGGAAGCGAGGGCCACCGACAAAATCGATCCCCACTGTGGAAAGCCAGTCACTTAACCGTGAAATATAACAAG
The DNA here is from genome assembly GCA_037043455.1 of Cyrtodaria siliqua. Lineage (NCBI taxonomy): Eukaryota > Metazoa > Mollusca > Bivalvia > Adapedonta > Hiatellidae > Cyrtodaria > Cyrtodaria siliqua. The sequence continues at coordinate 10,572 of JAWPHD010016458.1, forward strand.
AAAATGTTAGAAATACTCCGGGATTTTAAGTTAAACAGCTAACTGCATACATTCTTGACGCAGGGTCGGTTTGTTTCCTTACGCCGTTAATTTGTTTTTACAACATTTATTAAGGGTAGGTAGAGCGTCTCTTTTGTCAATAACAAATAAAATTTAAATGTGCATCATTCTAGATTTTAAATCAGCCGGACGATTGTGCATGTTAACTTTACTTATAAGCAGTAATAAAAAACATTTTCTTGATATTAAATTTTAAAATAGGCTTTTTATTATATCATTGTATACAATATATAACATAAACATAGTTATTTAATAATAATACCATAAAAGTATAAACGACCTAATGGCAATGCAAAGTTCCGTGATATCAACCAATGGCAATATTTTAAAAGTGAGGTTAGGTGCACCCAAGTACCTAGAATAAACTCCAGCGGCCTTTTTGCCACTGACCGATACAAGCGCTTACCCCTGCTTTCAAAACTTGTATGCGTCTTGTGGCATTTATTTATCTTCGTTATTGTTGTTTGTTTTGAATGCGTGATTTTAGTTTACTGCGTACTGTTAATGCTACATTTCCTGATCAAATAACTCTAAACTTCAAAAGAGTCCATGGTCAATGTTTGCGAATAATTGACCCATGGAGCATAGAGCGCGTAGCATAAAACTGAATTTCGGAACTCCTTTCTTCAGAGGACTGCTAAAAGTAGATATATAAGTCAAACAGAAAATATAGCATTCAAGGACCACAGTCAACCACAAACACTCACAGAAACAATCAACAATTACAGAAAGATGTGACATAACAAATATAAAAGGGTTGACAATATTGATACCGCCTTGGAATGGTCAAACAACTTTTGCATTCAATTTCCAAATGTATGTTACCGTATGCGTATTTAACAAAGATATTCGTATGGACTGGAAACGTTCAATTATAATTTCAAGAACATACCTCCCTCCAACGCTATTGCTGGTCCAAACAAAACAATGCCCATGTAAGCTATCTGAAAGAAATTGAAAGAAAGTATGTTATTCCAATCATGCGCTCATCCTCGCACATATAATTTATGTCGTTTACATGACTACATAGATTACGTATAGAGAGGCGAAAGTTAGTTACAGGGCGACACACTGTATAACTAGTCCTGTATTGTTTTGCATTTTGTATTTAATATGTTCGTATTGAACGTGAATAAAGTGGTTGAAAACAAATATATCACAGTTTTGAGTAAAATTTGAAATATTGCCTTGTGTTATGTTGTATTGCATCCACTCACACTTGTAAGACCTCACAAGGCAAATATATTGGAATTTAAAATGGACACAATCGGCTTCCATACATTCCAATATAAGTATTTTCTTTTTTGAGAATGTGATATATATAATTTCTAATTTTATTTATGCATCAGGATTACTCAGAATTTCAATAATTCATTATTTTTTCAAGATTTTCATAAAATGTATAGAGGATCTTACATGAGTACTCATTCATTATTGAATTTATTAAACGAGTTGGCAAAATGATATAATCCGAGGCTCTTGCCGAGCATTATATCATTTTTGCTAACGACATACACACATCTTACTTAATCACACAATACTTACACAACTAAGCATTCCAAGTATCGTGCCTAATATTCGTACTGCATGTGACTCAAACCGCATTTCCAGATACTGAAAATGAATGCAGAGATGTATATAGAAGTAGTTGTTTTGTAACATGTTCTAAACTTAAACAGTTTATATGTAAGTAACAAAGACTTTAGCTATTACATCAGTCGAAATGCTTATGTGATAAAAACGTGTTAGCTAATTGTCATACTTTAAAACATGTAAACATTCTCTATATATAAATTTATGTGTTTGTTTATTTAACTCAGTCTCATAAGTATCATGTCAGTAAACCTGTGTTAGCATTTATACTTAGAATATATACATTTGTATTGATTATTTAAACTATATTATTGATTAGAATCCTATGTTTGACGTACGACAACGGACATCAGCCTAAAACGTATCTACTATAGGATTACAGTAACTTTTAATTGATGTATGGAAAGCACAAATTGAATACACCCCGAAAAACGTTAGGTTAAAGTAGCTATCCCACCAACAACAGTCAAATTTTACAACATATGTACACCGTTTCTAAACCTACTGACAACGAGGTATATATATAATTATATATAACTTTCATGTTTTGAGAATCCAAACGCTATAGACAAAATATAAACGGCTTTAACCAGCCAGGCCAACCCCCAAAACTAGAGTGTCGAATTAGGAGTTACCAACTCATAATTCATTTTACGCATAAATTATGTATTCGCGAGGATTTTAAAAAACAGTGACAAATCTATACTTTTAATCGGCAAATATTAGTATTTGACCTGAACACCTGGATGGAGTTTTGGTAAACAATTTTGTAGTGCAATTTGCCGTTATTTGGCGGATTAGTTTCTTAAAGTGTCTTACTGGATTCGGAAAATTACATATGCAAATACTCCATAAACATACATTTAAATCAACATCATTCCAATTTTTTTTATTTAGAACGACAATTATAGATTAAGAATCCTAGTTAAAATAAGAAAATAAATAGTATGGCTTTCGAACGAAAACGGAGTTTCTCTTAGAATGGTGCATGCAGTGGTATTTTATTTTTTCTTAATACGACGTCACGTGTTAGTCTTCATCCAATGAAATAGCTTTAAATGCATATATCCTAATAAGTTATCTGCTAATACAGTTTTATAGCGAGGTTGATTACACTTAAACTCTATTTAAAGATGAATGGCCACCCTTTTTGTAGTATTATCAATTAACATATTTAACTCTTAAACAACATATGAACATTTCTTGATAGTCCCGGAGAGAAACATATATTTAAATCCGCTACTAATTTGTATGTAAAAATAAATATTATTTGCATGACGTAGATACTACTTTTACCACTGCCTGGATACACGGGGAAATGAGATAAATCTGAATGGTATAGCTGCACAACTATTGCCAGATAATTACCTGTGGATTAATTTACCTGTTCAACGTTTTCTACGTCATAAAATGTTATTCCCCCTTATCAGATATTGCAATGTGTGAATTGTAAAATATCTACTGTTGTGTATTGATTTCGATTAACATGATCATGAAACAAAACATGGCCGGAGAACTTTAAGCTATCCGGTGAGCCATATTGCCTACTGACCGTTCCAAGTCGGTAACCCTGTTGTGTATTGTTTTGTTCGTTGTATGGTTAGTTTGTTCTTTGTTTGTGTTACAGTGCGGACCTACGGTGTCATTGCGCTTGGGTGCTGTGATTTATATAGGACCCTTTTTCTCATTTTATTTTAATTAAGGAGTGCAAGAATAGAACATACTACGTGTACATGTTGTTTTACAGAGTTATAATCAAGAGTAATTATTTTAAATTACCTCATAGGGGCTGGTAATTCTAAGCGGGTGAATGAGTGGCACGACAACAATAATGGATACAACATTGGCAATAAAGTACCCGACATTACCCACCAGCGTTTGCAGTCCATACACATATACCTGTAACATATTTGTTTTACATAATATTAGCCATTAGTGTTCATGAAGGACATAAATTAATTCTAGTTTAGCCGTGTTACAACAGGGCATTGCTCTTTTTCTTCAACATTTACATTAACAATTGAACATTAAAACAAAAACGTCCTCCAACATATTAACAACTAGCAATGGCCAATACTGATTAATTATCTAATATACATGTATTTGCTAATTTAAATCATGAACAATCTTATTTTCAAATTATTGAACAGTTTAAAGGAGTATGAATCATTGAGAAAAATGAATGTAAACATGAAAATATGTGTATTTTATCATTATATATCACGCACAATTTTTTATAAACATGCAAAAGTAACACAACAAATTAAAGTGATATATATGTATCATTGTACCCCCGCTTTCACAAAGTGAAGTAGGAATCACGTTGTCCGTAACGTCCCGTCGCGTCGCGTCATGTTTGTTCCGTCTCGCCCGTCCCCTCCCATAACACATTTTCATTACTTGCATTCTTCAAACAGTTTTGATGGGTTGTTTCCAAACTTTATATACACGTAATAACTGATGACCTTATGTCCCTCTACATCACCCATTGTTGGTTGCCTAATTCATAGTAAAACTATGGTCTTTTTACTACTTAAATTTTAATTGGCGGTATTCATCACCTTCAATGATAGTTCTAGTTGTTTATGATATGAGTTGTTTCCGATATTGCTTACCTCTGCCGGGTCCCCGAGCATCATAATTGACGATTCAAAGGACACCAGTAGCGATATCGCCACCGGTAAAATTGCCATTTTACGGTTTCCAAGAAAAAACTCTGAAGTTGTTCGCTGTCTTCCGCCAGAAAATGCATAGAAAATGCCGACTCCTAACGAAATGGTTATTGTCACACCGAAAATGGCATAATCGGCTGCATGGAATGCGTGTTCTGGATTGACCATCTTGAAGCTGTGGAATTGAAATAAACTGTTCATAAACACATAAACATAAACATTCATTACTAATTCATTCATTATCTTTGTTTCCACCCTTACATGAAAATAAATCCCCCTGGTTCATCTGCATGTCTTTATGTTTGACACCAGTACATGTCTTTATGTTTGACACCAGTACATGTCTTTATGTTTGACACCAGTACATGTCTTTATGTTTGACTCCAGTATATGTCTACCCTCGAAAGTAAAGGAGTAGCTCCGCTTCGTCGTGTTTGAAACAAAATGATATATAGGGTCCTATATAAACCACAGCGTCCGAACGCAATGGCATCGTAGGTCCGCACTGTACTGCAAACAAGGACTAGAAACTACAATGAAAGAGACAAAAACAACAGAAAGGGTGGTGAAGACAGGCTTACCGCCTTGGAACGGTCAGTAGGCAATAAGGCCTACTGGTTAGCTTGAATCGATTTTATATGCGCACAATCCTCGCTATTATCCTGTCTTCAGCGCCCAAATAGACAAGACAGTGTAAACAAAACTACATCCCATCAAAAGGAATTAACCAAACTTGTTTATTTAAAGACATGCTCAGTACAACTACACCTCCCCATCACAGTCTGGAAGCTCTTACTAACGTCTTAAATTCAACAATGAAATTGATGCAAATTAGGATCGCATTATTAATAGAATCACCGTAAGCAGTATAGTAGATCTTTGTAGATTTTACGAATCGTACTTGGATATTTGGTGAATAACGGGGATTAAATTGTCCTACCTTGAACATAGAAAATGGGCTACGTATCGTCCTTGGGTATTTGGCGAATAACGGGGATTAAATTGTCCTACCTTGAAAATAGAAAATGGGCCACGTATCGTCCTTGAGTATTTTGCGAATAACTGGCATTCAATTTTCCTACCTTGAACACAGAAAATGGACCACGTATCGTTAATGGGTATTTGGCGAAATACGGGAATTAAATTGTCCTACCTTGAACATAGAAAATGGACCACATATCGTCCTTGGGTATTTGGCGAATAACGGGACTTACATGTTCCTGCCCTCAACATAGAAAATGGACTACGTATCGTCCTTGGGTATTTGGCGAATAACGCCAATTAAAGTGTCCTACCTTGAACATAGAAAATGGTCTACGTATCGTCCTTGGGTTTTTGATGAATAACGGGAATTAAATGTTCCTGCCTTGAACATAACAAATGGACTACGTATCATCCTTGGGTATTTGGTGAATAACGGGAAATACTTTTTTATGCATTGAACATAGAAAATGGGCATATTTCCTTAACAAATGCTTTAACAAAACCCTACCGAATATACACATCTTCACATCTTGTTTCTTTCTACAAACTTTCATTTTATCCTGATGCAACTGTAGGAGGCTTTATGTGTACAAGCAATGCATATAAAATACAAATCAAAGAGCATAACCCGACCGCAACGGGCAAACGGATGCATAACTCCACCTCATGTGCTTTACTTTCAACGAACTATCATCTAAACTGTTGAAGTAATATGGCAGTCATTTGCTAGCTCGCTGTAAGAAAGGTTTTCCGGAAAAGTTAATTTAACTTGCAAAAGGTTAACGATTTGTAATGAAACAATATTGTTTTATATTGCTTTGATAAGTAAACAAAGATTAGAATATTTAGTTCATAGCTAACGTGCACATGTGTCCAGTGTGTCACGCTATAATGTAAGCTATGTCATATAAGGTCGTATTATCTGTAGCGCATCCACGCTTAGAGAATTGCTTTGAGGTATCTTGCATCAAACCAAGCGGTTCAAAACTTGTTTTACAGATATAAAAGCCATTGATAGTACGCATTATGCTATACTTAGACTTCAGACACAAGTGATAACGCAAATATTGCTCTCTCATAAAAGCCATTTATATTCTGCATTATGCTAAAGTCAAATCTTAAATACAAAGGTGTTGACGCGAATATGCCTCTCTTGTCAGCAACGTGCTAAATACAGAAGGGCGGACAATAACTGGAACAAACCTTAAACAAACTAAATTCCGCTACCGTCTTAAAATATTCGTAACCATAATCGTCGATGTATAAATTAGTGTGTATGATTATTATCTTCACATCTTCTTTTATGACTATGCTATCATATATGTTGTATAGTTATTTGTTCCCTCTAAGGATATGTATGAATAACTGCTGAAAATGAGTCCGTTAGAAACAATAAACACAAACAAGTTGAGATTGGGGACTTACTTTTTAGTTACTTACAGATAGGAAGTACTCGTCATGTCACGTATGCTCTTTCATTTGTAACAGCATATAAATTGACAATTAGGAGGGGTGATCCAAAATTACGTAGACTTTTGCTATAAAATCTTCGTTTTTAAATAGTTCAGAATAAAATGTGCACAAACTATTATAAAGCAATGTATCCTTTGTAGGACCGTTGATATCGGTTTATAATCAAAAGTATATATAAAGACACAGTATACGTTGTCATAGTAATCCATAACGCGTGAACATCTGTGCCATTTCGTTTGCTACCATAATGAGGTCAGTACAGAATACACGTTATATGTTGATGCCATATCAGTCACCGTACATCAACTCCCTCGATTATGTTGGTGTTTTTCCTTATTTCACACAAAACTTAACATGAAACTTCATAATAGCGCGGTTTTCCGTCAATTCAAAACAAGCTTGATCTTGACTGCCTCGCTCTCACGTTAATGGGTGACGACGTATACAACGCCTTTATATAGTTGTTATTATAAACTTATATCAACCATCCCATAGAAGATACATATTGTTTGCAAATTGTATTGTTAAGTATTTAACAATAGCGTTTTAAAGCAAAAATCTACGTACTTTTAGATTATCTCTCGTATTTAACCATAGTTCAGGAAATACTATCAAATTAAAGAATATTATATACATGTCAAAATTTGCTAAGGATCACTTTTTTTGCTGTCTAAATTTCTTGCTGAAATAAATAGCATTATTTCTATTTTACATGAAATTATTTAGGGCAATGTATGGTCATCTGATCTCATGACTTGATTCAACTTGTGGAATTGTTGAAGTATCAATAAAATTAATATCGTTAGTGTGAATTAATTTCTAATAAAATTATATGGAAGAATAAAAGTGATCCTTAGCAAATTTTGAGTAGTTTATATTAAATGCAGTAGTATTTTCAAGGTATTTCAATATTTACTAAAAATGTCAAGAAACATTATCTAATAAAGTATAAAAGGAGAAATTTGGAAATCGTCGAACACGTTAAATGCAAAAAGATATTGCAGTCTCGGTTTGATAGCGACTGTTCATGAACGGTAGTGAAAAGTACTTGCTACCGTTCATGCCCTCTAGCCCCGGGATGAGCAGAACTCAATATTAATAATGTCAATAGTACAGAAATTTAAGCAATCACGAAGATGGTATGCATATAAAGGTGAAAATGAAGCCTTAATATGTCCGAATATACAGACCCAGTTGTGTTCAAGTGCCCCAAAAATGCACTCCGTTTGCGTTCATTTTTCGTTCCGTTTGCATTCCATTTGCGCTCTGTTTGCATTCCGTTTGCATTCCGTTTGCATTTCTTTGTTATAAATGCATTTATTAAAATGCATTCATTGCGTTCGTTTAAATGAACGCAAATGTATTTCTGAACGCAACATAGAGCGTGCGTTTAAATGCATAAATGGAGAAAATGCATTTGCGTTCGTTTCGTTCGTTCGTACAGCGTTCACCAATCGCAACATCTCTCACGATAACATATTGTTTTCGTTCAAATTTAGATAAGTATGCAGCTTGTCAACAAAAATGGCGGTTAAAGACGGTAAGAGGCTTACTGTCTCGGCTTAAACTATAATTTTGGAGTTAAAATCGAGTGGATCGTCCACAATACACATTCAGAGGACTATACATTAAAAGAGTGGATTATACGAATACAATTTAATTCATATTAATATATAAATGTATAGTAATTACAAAGAATGGTTGAGGTATTAATACGTTAATGCATTAATTAGTTTATGAGCAAACAACCCGTCATTTATATTCATGCCATCATCGAGAAACTAAATTCACGTTTAATTAGCCGGGATTTTCGATGTGCATCAACTGTTTTACTGCCATAAACACCCGATATTGACAGTCACTAATTGTTTAATCAATAGCTCGTGTAGTGTGTACACGGACACTGCGATCTAATTACTTCACATCAGTAATTAGCTATTGTCACATTATACGTAATGAAAGTATGAAAAAGAAAGATTTCAAATGAATAACTGTTGTAAAATTATGAAATATACTCAGTCATAATAAATTAAAACAGCATTAGCCATAATCGAAATAAGGGAAAACCCGAAAATAGGGACAGCAGAGGCTAACTTGAAATACGAGATTTAAATAGACAAACTATTAAGAGTGGATTAAACGAATACAAGTAAATTAATATCAATATTCAATGGAAAATGTCCATCGTTAATAAAAAAATAAAATAGATAGGAGTCAGGTGTGACACTGTGGAAGCATGTTTAGCTGATTTGAAAAACACCCTGCAAAATGTATAGTTTTCTATATAATGTGAGAGATACAGTACTCAATGTGTTCATTAACGTTGTGGCCTATGTGGCTCACGGAATAATGCATTGTGGTTTAGAGGAAAATCCTCTGTCTGGTGTTCGTTTGATACATACCATAGTATGATGAGAAACTTCATTTTCATATTTAGTTCCTTCTCAGGTCGCTGTCCCAATATAATCAAATATGTGGGTTTAGCCCTACATGTATTATTGTTTTATCTCAATGTCTGAATCATGCGTTAGAATCCGATAACGTGTTTGTATTCCGTAATTTAAACAGAAGATGCCATGCATCGGAAATTATATAATAATTTAAACGGACGCAGAGCAATTTTTAATTATTTAATATACGCACCTCCGGTTTATCATTCAAATGTTGTATTTGCTTGCAAGGGACACACGACAATCTTGAAGTATTTAAAATCTGTACTCGATTTATATATCCAGAATCACGTTTACTTCTTAACCTGATTACATTTAAATAAATACAATTTTAAGCTTATTTTTCGTTTTACTTTACGTTTAATTATATATTATTTTTGCAATAATATCACAATTGAATAATATGCAAGCACAAATTGCTTATTACTATTCTTATAATTAATATTAATGATTGAAAAAAAAGAAAGTTATCCGGATAAAACCAGCCTTTTTTTTAAAAAATAAATAAATATTGCAATGTGTCCCTTTAAAGCTGCATCCACATATATTACGTGGTCCGAGTATTACCTTTCTTACCACATAGAACCTCCAAGAAAAGGAAAATGGGTAGTAGCTGAGGTATGAAATGAAACCTTAGTGTTGGCTTAAACATGTTGCATATTGTAAACATAATGCATAACGATCACATGACATCACATGACATCATCGAAATAAGTTGACCAATCAGAGCTCGATAAAATAAGATACCTCCATATTCTGGTATGGGGTAAACTCGGTGTTTATCGTTAGGGCTCAACTGACTTTAGCTCTTTATAAAACTAATTTGTAGAGATAATTATTTTAAAAGCTTTCTTTTTTGTGTACGGCTATGTATCTTCTTTTGATACTGCCTGATTTAAAATACCTCCATATATGCATTTAAACATGGTATAATATGTTTATTTTGCATATAGATATTGAGGATGAAGTCCGAGTAATCCCCTAGATTTTCACTTACTGACTATTTCGACCTTCCGGAAGTGAACCAGATGTGAAAGTTATCAATAGGTAATTTTAAACAAGTTATACAATCCTGCTAATATATAACGTTCCATCGCTCAATAGAATTAAGACGGGACCAGATAGCGATGTTTAAATTAAAGGTAATAAAGATGTTTCGGAGGATAACTGCAAGACTGGTGGAATATCCGCGAGTTTTAGAGATAATCAAGAATGCCCTGAATATTTGCGATATATTGTATGAGTTCTAGTCAATCATGATGGTAAATAATATTTTTTACAGGCATGCAGTATTGTATGAATTAAATGAAAAAGATATCTTGGTGGATAATAGTACACAGTTGTATATTAAGATGAAGTAAGTTTTTCGACTATGTGCCAAAAGTGGTTATAACATTTTCTATTAGGAGTGGTTTGCTATTCAAAATGTAGGGCATCAGTTTCATGTCAGTTGTTCTATCATAATTATACCTAAAAAATAAATAATAATATTTTGATTTTTTTACCATAAATATATATGTATTACTATGTGTTGAGTCTCATGTCGCATTAATGCAACCTTGCTAAAACACATACATGAGTCACATAGTGATTACGTGTTGACATACTAGCAATCTGTTTGATAATTACACGATAAAGGTGCTTAAAACTAACTGCATAAGTCTAATTTCATTTGTTCCAGAATGAGAAATTTAAGAATCTGTATATTGTCAATTTGTTGTTTTACTTGTACAGATTGTAGATTTAAGTATTTAAATTAAAAAAGATGATTTCTGATGTTTGATGGATAACTCCATTCTTTTTTCATTTTATATAGATCTAGATTTATATAGAAAACAAAGATTAAGATGTCTTCCATTTTTAAAAAAGAAAATGCTTCTCAGTATATTCCTTACAGGACACACATTTTGTAAATAAAAATGAAAATTATATACGTGCAGAATGGGGATATGAATGTTTCTTTAATAATTTGTATAGTCAATCTAGAGTGGTTGCAATTTTATTTAATAACAGTTTTGAATACAAATTACATAAACAAGAAGGGGGTGGTAATAGACTTATTTTAGTTGTTACAATTAATGGAAAAAAGGATGACTTTAATAAATATTTATGATCCAAATAAAGATACACCAGATGGACATTAAACAAGATATCGATAGATACCTTTCTTGAAACATAAATAATGGAGATTAGAGGAAAAAACATAGCCTACTCGTCATTTCTTAAAAAACAAGAAGATAAAACTGAAGCAAAACTATTACGAGAAATAGAGATTTTGGAAAAACAATTAGGTATTGATTTAATAAGCTTAGAAAGCAAAAGAAACGTTTGTTTGAATTGAGACCAAAAAAACTGGATGGACTTCAGATAAGGTCAAAAGCCAAATGGTTAGATGAAGGAGAGAAAGTAACTAAATATTTTTGTAATTTAGAAAGCAGGAATTTTGTAAGTACATGTATTCCTTCTCTCATTTCAAATAACGGAAATATTTAAAAAAATCAAGATTCTATTTTAAAAGAAACTAGAAACGTTTATCACTCCTTGTATTCACAAAAACCAGTAAAACTATACATTTAAATGAATTGTTTAGAAATGTTCCTATACCCAAGCTAACTAGAGAGCAACAACACAATTTAGTAGGCCCAATATAATTACATGAACTATTATTTTGTTTAAAAAAGGCAAAAAATCTTAAGAGGCCCGGCTCGAGTGGTTATACGATGGCATTTTATAAATTTTACTGGATAGATATAGAAATCGTCCTCTTGAGATCTATTAACCATGGTTTATTGGCAGGTGAATTATCAGTCACTCAAAAGGAGGGCATTATAACATGTATACCAAAGACAAACAAAGATAGACAATATTTAAAAAACTGGAGACCAATATCTTTGTTCTTATAATGTATCATCAGCATGCATTGCACAGTGTTTAAAACAAGTATTACGTTTGCTTATAAATGATGATCAGACTGGCTTTTTGCCGGGGAGATATATAGGCGAAAATACACGTTCCATTTATGATTTGTTCTATTACACTGAGAAAAATGATATACCAGGATTATTACTTATTGCAGACTTCGAAAAGGCTTTTGATACCCTCTCCTGGTCTTTTATTGATGAGGTTTTAACCTTTTTTCAGTTTGGACAAGATATAAAAAAAATGAATAAAATGTTTTACACAAACATCAAATCTTTCATTTTAGTTAATGGCCATCTATCGGAGTGTTTTTATTCAGGCCGAAAGGGAGATCCACTCTCCCCATACATTTTTATTCTGTGTGTCGAAATATTGGCTGTACGAATCAGGACAAATAAAGATATAAAAGGAGTTAAAGTAGAAGATACTGAATATGTAATTTCTCAATATGCCGGCGATACCTCCGTTATATTAGACGGCTCCGAAAAATCCCTTAAACATGCTCTAATGGTTTTAAAATTCTATGGAGATATTTCAGGTCTTAATGTTAATGTTGATAAAACCAGAGTTATATGGTTTGGGAAAAATAAAGGTTCTAATGTAAAATTATGCACAAACACAGATCTTAATTGGGATCAGGGTGAATTTGTGATCTTAGGAATTACTATGTCAACCCATTTTAGGAGTGCGGTTGCATTAAATTATGACAGAAAAGTAAACGAAATTAAATCATTATTACTGTCCTGGTCAAAAAGAATACTCACACCTTTGGAAAAATCACTGTTATAAAAAGCTTAGCTTTACCAAAGTAAAATCATCCTTAATTTCATCATTACCTAATCCACCTGGAGACCAGGTCACACTGTTGCAAAATATGTGTTTTTAATTTTAATTAAACAGTTCATATATTTTCTGAAACTAACGTGGATTAGAAGACTTATGGTGGGAATAAAAAATGTATGGCAATCCATAAACATATGTACCCATTCACAACCAATATGCTATTTTTCGGTAACGACTATGTAAGAAATAACTTGCAAAAAATATGCAATCCCTTCTTAACATCATATTAGATGTTAAAAACCTATTGTCATGGAAAGAGTTCTTAACACATCCGTTATGGTACAATAGTAACATTAAGATTGGACGATCAAGCGTTTTTTTTATAAAAGATGGTATGATAAAGGTATTTTATTTATTAATGATATAATGGATAACAATGGTAATCTTCTCTCTTTTACCCTATATATATGCATTGGTCCAATATAAATGCAGTCGATGAGCCCATTCTCCCTAGGAATTAGGGCTCGATTTGGCTTGATTTAAATCGCGACCCGTGCTCCATTCACCGATTGAATCTGTCATTTATTAGTATACAGTATCTAGTTCATCAATTAACCATTAGTACAGACTTACACGTCTGAAATTCCTGTCAACCACGGTGCAGCGGGGGTGGCTTTGGATCATATGCTGGAGGTCGTGGGTTCGATCCCCGACTGGGTAACACCAAATACTTAACAAGTAGCTCCATTGCTTGACTCTGATGCTATGAGTGTTATGCTATGACTGGTCGGTCCGATGTCAGTTTAATGTGATTGGATGAGTCATGGCAGCCTACGGCGGGACCCACTTCCATATATATGTACTATTTATACACACTGCATGTACTTAGCGTATTTGAGCATATTTGGTCAAATTTACTACTTCACAGGTTTTCAATATACATTCTTACATATTGAAAATAATATTCTGGTTAAGAAAACATTCATGTTTTATCATTTTACATCAGTATATGTAACATCTCGTTTTGATATAATCACAATAAATTATAAATAAATCTCTCTGCTTTTTATTTGACGAACTAACATCTTTCAATCTCAAATCTCAGAGCTTATCTTAATTAAAAGTATTCATCATGCACATACTTGCATAATAATATGCAAATACATGCATAATTATGCACACGGCTGTTCATTTGACGAACTAATATGAATACATTGACCATCACAGAAGCAGACTAACTCACTCAGTAATTCTGGTGGGTAACAACTGGTTCAAAACATGAGGACATTTGTCTTGCCACACTATGTTGGGTCTGGCATATTTAGCATGTTCTCTCCAAATCAGTAACTGATATGCACATGTGATAGATGAAGTAAAAACCTATCATCTGTTTCGGCGAGAGTGGGTGGGGGTAACTAACTTCCTTGTAACATGCTGTTACGTTTCTGATTTTAATGAAATTGTTCAAACAGCAACTTTATTCTAATGTCTACAGTTTACATTTGAATATTACCTCTTCATAAACTTTACCGGTGCTCTGGTAAAATACTCCTAAGTAAAGTAGTCATATGAGGAGAAATACTTTAGAGTAGTTAGTTATGACTACTTTTTAATTATTTAGAATACATTGTAGTTAAAAAAAAAACTTTACAAGATTACATAAAACTAAACGTTTACTAAAATATTACATTCCAGTAGCAAGATATATTATACAGCAAAAATTTTGTTCAATTTTATCCTCTCTTTTTTTTAATAAGTTAATTAAAGCTTTTAAAGTTAGAGAAAAAGTTGAATTAAACACAAAAACAATTATATAATACATTTTGAATATTTTAGGGCTGTAACACGTTTTTTAAAAATAATTTGCAGTACTGACCTAGATTTTGACCTCTTTTGTGAAAATAAGGACAACTATTTTTCTCTAAAAGGTTAAAATAAGTATTAAATTGCTAAAACTATACTCACAAGTATTGACTTATGGTATAAGCTCCATACCAATCTTTACAAAAATGACGACCATCTTGATGCCTTATTGGTTTACTTGGTTCGCCCTCATTTGTTGATTGTTGATAAACTTCAGACCAAGACAAACATTTTGATATATAATATGTTTTGTTCTAATTTTGGTACCACCTACCCCTTAAAATAATCATCGATTTTGGCCATGGTCACCCTACTATTCAGGCAACATGTACATATTTTTGTTCTACACTTTATTTTGTTAGAAATATACATTAATTTTAAAAGTTATTAAATGATGAAGATATATCCAATTTGTTTATTCCCTTAAGTTGCATTGAGCACATGGTGGCCTATATAACTTTGAACATTAAAAGTAGATATAAAAATCGAACAGGAAAAGTAGCATTCTAGAACGACAGTCAACCACAAACACACAAACAGAAACAAAGAACAACTTTAAAGATGAATAAAAGGCAAAATAAGCCATCACAAACACAAAAGTGTTGACAATAGGGCTACGGCCTTGGAACGGTCAGTGGCCAAAAAGGGGCCGCTTGGGGATTAAAACCAGGCTCTAGGGTGCACCAATCCTCACTCTTACCCTATTGTCATCCCAATAAGCGGGAAAATGTAAATATAGATATCTCCGACAGGTTGTATTCTCTAACAAACACGGCAGCATTAATAGGCAGTATAAGTAAAACACATAAATGATCATGTATTATATAATATAAAAAATCCTAGAAAGCCACAAAGTAAGTACTCAATTATTGGCAGAAGCCAGAGCAACAAGAGAATAAACCGTTACGAGTACGACAAGATAAGATTAGAGTCTAATGAATCAACCGTGGAATATATCCACCACACAAAAAAGGGTTTGAGGGGATCTTACTTGTAACCTATTAGTTTAAATATAGACCATTTGTCGGTTGAAACCTAAGATGATTTTTTTTTATCAGACAGAAACACTCTCGTAATACTTATTCAATGATTCCGATAGCATCGAAGGAAAGTAAAAAAGGCCTTTAATGGTGTTTTATGTCATTATAGCACATTTTAGACCATATTTCCTGGGTGGAACCAGTACTGTATACTTTCTGCCATCCGTAAGAATCGATACTTTCTCACCTACAAGTTGAGCTCCCAGTGGGAATTGAACCCGCAGCGGTAAGAGGTGAAAATGAGAATGTATACAAATATAAAAAGGGCAACCGAATATCTCCATAACTCAATATGTCCATGGGACACAAATGACCGCACTGAAAACAATCCGTGGAAAATTATACAATGCAATAACATATATTCATAAATCAAGTTTATTTTGATGCAAAATCGATATGCTCCTCTTGACAATGATTGACATCATAGTTAAACATCATGTTAAGTTTCGAAACAATTGGTTAAAAACTGAAGGATGGCTAACACCATATGCCGCCTCACCATTCTATGGTAAACAATAAACATTTAAGGTACATATTAAGATCTTAATATTATCTGTCATGACTAAATAAAAATATGTAACAAGCCAGATATCGAAGTGAATTATTTATTTGATTTAAAACATTTTATTTCAAATATTTACATCAAAACATCCCAAATATAAAGGGTATTACATAAAAAATTAAATTGCATCATACAGTAATTGTTTTTATTTATAAAGGGACACACAGCATTTTTGAAGTATTTATCAAGCATTAAAATTAGCACCTCGATTGATTAATCAAGAATTGATTTTACACACGCTTGCATATATTTAAATTATAACATTTTGGCGTTTAAAAAAATGCGCACCTCTCCGCCTGTATTGTTTATATGGTGCAAGTCATTTTCAACATATGTGGGGTTATATATATACATGTATCTGTTTGTTGTTTTTTTGGCGGAGACAGACCACCCACTTTTCTGGGTAGAACCAGTAATATACACCTGCTGCCATCTGTTATTCCACAAACTTTATAATCCAATAAAATTCAGAAAACATCATTTTAATCCAATAAAGAAATTGGGCATGGTCGGTCAGATTAACAGAAACACATTTATATTTTCTTATTAGCCCTTATTTTGAGCCACTCCAATGAACTGTTTAGTTACAGTCGCCATCGATCCACCTCTGTCAACAGTCGGACATGTATGTTGATATGATATTGTGCTGAACTGGTGATCCTGGGAATTTCGAATTAGTGGGTCCAAATAACCTTATTCCCTCAAGTCACAAATGTTACTAGACATATTTTTCTTCAAGTTGATGCTAGTACTGTCCGTATGAGGTATTCATGATTCAAAAAAAATAGTAATAGTATTGTACACCGTCGCATTATTCTATTCTTGTTCGTATAAGTATTTCTGATACGGTTGATAATGTTGTAAACATTTATTATAATATATATGTGACTAGACACTCGTTTCAATAAAATCCTCCCATATGTTGTGACTTCAGTACAGTTTCCCAGCATCTCAGGACATCAGGGACTCTGAATAAAAAACAATACAGATTCTGTTTAACCATACATATTTTTCTTTCAACTTAAATAGGCAACACGTTGGTGAATTGAAATATACTGAAAGGAAAAAGAAACGCAGGGTGCGCATTTCCGCTATATATTGCATATACTGCACACTTAATTCCATATATATTCCAAGGAAATCCCAAGATGTTTTGTAAACAAAAAAATTGCAGTTAGTTAGAGAAAGGACACAACTGTGATGTTGTAGACGTTTTAATCACAGTACACGTTGTAACAAGAAATTCTTAAATGCTGAAGTTCCTCTTTAAAAAATTGAGCCAGTTCAGTACTGTATTTAATGTTAAGTGATTGCAACATTTAAAGCCTAAGTTTGCTCACCTGTTTGAGCCAAATGCGCTTTCTGACGATAATGAAACTTTAACTGGGTAACCATTGGTGTGTTCAGTGCTGTCTAAACCTTCTTTCTAAAAGGACAGGCCTAATGTCGCCCTGTACCATTCGATTAGCAGTAGCATATTAAACATACAATATATAGCGGAAATACGCACCTTGCGTTTCTTTTTCCTTTCAGTATAGACACAGACCAAATAACAAAGATGTTATTAATATGTCTGTGGTATAGATGAATAAAAGGTGACAATAGAACTTTTTTTATAAGAATATAAATTGAACAGAACATGGTGGAAACAATGACCAGAAAAAAAACTATATAACTTCTAATTTTACTTTAATTTTTAAACATGACCACTGGTGGTTTCAAATGCAGGACCAAAATATGGGTATCACCGGTTACTTTTCTTACCAGTTTTTTGTGTTAAAAAAAACACTACAAAAATTGGGTCGGAGGGTCTAAGAACCGAGAAAAACACCAAAATAACTCTGTCCTAAGTTGGATCAACAACACATTATATGTCATTTAGAGCCGCCCTTGAGAGAGGGGAAGGGCACATAGGAAAATTAAAAAATGATACATCTTTTGTTTACCGTAATCAGATTTCGTTTCAACTTAAATAGTTAACAAGTTGTAGAATTGAAATATGTAGATAAATAGTAATTTTAGAAAAAAAAATTACATGTAAGATGAATTAAAAAAAAAAATGTTTTCGGCTGATCAACACATTACCGGTATACCTTATTTAGAGCCTCCCCACAGAGAGGGGAAGGAGGACACATATGATAGGAATTTGAGAACCTGCCTTATTCTTACTAATGAATATATTTCTATGGTTCTTTATGGTGCTCGGAGGATAGAGAACCCCCAGTTCCAATCCGATCTGGACAACAAACGAGGCAGAGGGAAGGTGGTGTATTGCCCGAAAACACAGACGAAACTCAGTGGTGCATGTGTGACTTGAACCCGAAAGCTCCAGATTGTTATCGTCCGCCATGCTATCGCTGGGTCAATGCCAGTACATTATGTTAAGTCAGGGTCCTGGTTAAGTTTAATATTTTAGATGTAATAGAAGGATGTTTTTATCTTGTTCGATTCATTTTACATCCGTACTATGGACAATATGACCTATTTATGTGTCGATGTGCTGTAAAACACCATTTATTCATTTTTTATTTTTAGTATAAGAAGTCTGAGACTAAGTGCAGGTGCACAATGCCTCATATATACATTGATAAGTTCATAGATTTTTTGAAACTGCGCTTACCTACAAACTGGCTTACACAAGGCTCTTGATGTAGTTATACAGATTACTGTGAGACTGGGAAATGACTTTGTGAAAACAGGCTGTGGTAACCATGCACACTGACACTGACTCATTTAAACAGACCTGAAAAATAACATATTGTTCCATTTAATTTTAATATTATTAACTATGTTCAACTTTCGTAATGCTATCAATGCCAGCTTTCCATAATAGTTTTCTTAAAACACAACTGGACTTTCTGGATACTGTCCAAAATGTAAGACTGGCATTCATGAATAAGTAGTATTTTCAAGGCTTACATTTTCATCAATCATTCATCACTCATGTGTTCTAAAAATGATCAGAATGAAGTTAATATATATGAACCACCACCATTTCATATGTTTCAATGTTAAACACTTATCCTACACTACAGTACAGTAATTAAAAGTGTATTTACTTACACAAATCCCTACACGGAGACAGGTCGTTTCGCCCACCGGTCGTTTCGCACCTGGTCGTTTCGCACGTAGTCGTTTCGCCCACCGGGTATATGTCTATAGTAATGAATGTAGGGATATGTTAGCGTTATGGTTATGATAAAATCGCAATATATTAGCTTTATTGTTATTATAATCATAAAATAGAAATGTATGGTGATAATGAAAACATTAATAATGATTCGTTGTTGTTTTTAAAACAGAAT
Organism: Cyrtodaria siliqua; assembly: GCA_037043455.1. Taxonomy (NCBI): domain Eukaryota; kingdom Metazoa; phylum Mollusca; class Bivalvia; order Adapedonta; family Hiatellidae; genus Cyrtodaria; species Cyrtodaria siliqua. The sequence continues at coordinate 30,276 of JAWPHD010016458.1, forward strand.
ATAATAGTTTTTGTTATTTTTAATTATTATTGCAAAACGACAGTACAATGATGTATTAATTATCTTGATATTGTCTGGTAAATCACCCGATCAATAGTATTTCCATAGTCTATTTCTTAAGTAAGTATATTAAAAGTAATACAAGCTGGAGAATACAAATTAAGCTGGAAAATAATATATTGTTGAAAACATGTGCCAGATTTGTGTTGCGAATGCAATGCCATACAATACGAAATTGTAACAGGGTAACTGATAAACAATTTAATATCATCGATAATCCATCGATCAATCTACAAAAAAAAGTAGACATATTGAAGGGAAATTTAATATCATTATGAGAAAAATATAATGGAACCTTGCATCGACGTTATTTAGAAGAGCATATTTATTCCGAAAGTCGTTAACAAATTGTATAGAGCAATTTTCAATAACAGAAACACCTCCCGCGACCCCCTGCGTGTTCACACATTAGCAATACGTCTAAATTCTCGTTTCACACTCAGCTGTCATTAATATGCATCACGGGCGTCCTAATTAGATTGCTAATTGTGTTAATTCGACTACTTGTTTAGACACGTGCCGTATTTATATATATATCATTTTTTTATTAATAAGAACCCTGCTATATCGCAACTTAAGATTATTTTGTTGATATTGATATTAATATTTCCCTTAGAGTTTGACACATGGCATATTTATATTTTAAATAAGGTAAACAAATTGGGAATCTAACCTTAAAATTAGACACGTGCCATATTTATGCTGCAAATTGCAACATTTACAGGAAAGAGTTTGATAATTCATAGATCTACATGTGCACGTGCATATATGTCCATGGATAATTAAAATGTTTATGCCGGGAAGAGTTTGACACATGACATGGTTATTAAACGTATATATAATGCGAAACTTGTTTTTTGTAATTACATTATTTTGTTAGCAAATCATATCTTTCAACATTTTCATTTTATGGATGAACATTTTAAAAAGTGAACTTTAATTTTCAAAATGCCGGTGCCAATGCAGCCTTGTAAAATATGTATGATGCAGTGTACTACTGACTGTCTGTACTGTCAAGTAAGTAGCTTTTTACATAAATAAAGGATAGTAGGCAAGTGTGTATTTATGTCAACGATACAGCTTAGTGTGTAAGTATGCAGATATTGAAGATGAGTACCACTTTGTTTTAGCACAGAGATATTAATAAACAGATAGAAAACTTCCTATCTTAACCAATGAAGTACCAAAATATCACGTGGCACATTAACTTTTCCTTCTATCTTCTCTCTCAATTATTCACCGATTTTGATGAGAATACATCCAAAAGATTTATAGTGAATAGCAAAATGGTATTATAATAATTTATGTTTATTTTCAAAATAAGAAATTGTATAAAAAATGTTTTAAGTTTAAAATGTCATCATTTTTCGCTTTTCTCTTAAAAATCTATGTTTTGACATAGTCAAAGTTTTCATCAAACTCCCTGTTTGCTCTTGATGTAAGATAAAACAAAATACTATCATTACCGTCGCCCAAATTTGTATACATTTGTATTTAACTAATGCAAGCAATCAGTACGATAATTCTGATACATTTGGCAAGTATATTAAACAATATTTTAATCAAAGAAATGCCATGATTGATAATTAATTATTTCGTTCATCCTCTGTAGTGGTGATACAGAGTTTAGAAGGTATAGGTATCACTATATTCATACAATTTAATGTTGTTTTTTTATATTGCATTTGTTTCCATAACACATATGTAATATTTTTTAATCTTGGCAGACATGTGATCAATGGAATCATTATACGTGTGAATTATTGACGAAAAAGGCTTATAAGACATTGGCAAAGCTTGACTACACCTGTGTAAATTGCAGAGCTGATCCATATCATAGAGGATAATAGAGTGTTTTTTTGTTGTTGTAGAAAACGTAAAAAAAGTCGGAACTGTGGACATGCAGCATCCGCAGTAAAAAGATGCGATGCCACGCGACTGTCACACATCCGCATGGAAAATGCTCGGCATTTCATTTTTTCGACGCAGAAACAGCTGCGGCTATTGAAGCAGGCCAAGCGCTGGTACATGGATGTCGCTTTCAAGGTATGTCAAATAATTGATTTATACACATATATGTTTTGTACTAGTATGTCACAAGCTGTTTCGTTTGGTATCATTTCCGATTTCCGATGTTAGATATTTAATAATTTATTTTTATTTCAGGTAATGTAACAGGTACACACATATATATACATACATGTATAATACATAGAGGATCTGACATGAGTTGTCATTTCATACAAAATTGTATTAAACGAGTTCAGGAATTTGTTATTAAGCGAGCCTCTGGCTAGACACATTCCATCGACATTCAACGAGTTAACGGGGCAGGCCAACACCGAACCACTAAAGAAACTAGTCGATTATATCGACAAACAGTGGATGAGGAATCCCGTGTTCGATGTTCGGTCATGGTCGGTGTTTGGCTGCAGCATTAGAACCAACAATGACGTTGAAGGTACGCTTATTTGTATGTGTTTCTGTCTGTTTTGGCTATCCGTGGAGCGAAATTTGCAAAGCATTTACTCTATCTTCGTGAACGTTTGTATAAATTTAGTTTTAAATTAAACTTATTGAAAATATTGTTGCTATAAACTTATTGAAAATATTATTGCTATTTTATTACCAGGGTGGCACTACAGGCTAAACAAACGAGCCGGTCATATCGGGCTAACATTTTACCGTCTAGTCCCTCTCCTGCGAAAGGAGGCAGAGCTCGTGAAACTACAGTCCCGTCTAGTCACTGACAATCTGCTGATAGGGAGACCAGAACAAGATACACCAAGCTCGAGGAAGGCATCCAGAAGTTGTGGAGCAGATATTCCGACGATGAAATAACCACAGCTCAGTTATTGAGAGGCTGCGCCCGTCAGTATGCTTCGTCAGATGTTGATGGCAACCAGGCGGCAATAACAGACGATTAGACTAGTGATGTTGTATGCAATTACGATTTATATGTATTGCACAATATTTTACAAGAGAAAAAAAAAAAAAAAAAAAAAAAAGGCACCAATAAATGTGTCAAAATGTCACAGATTAAAGCAACTATTACACAAAGCAATTAATTGTGATTATATTTACTAATTTTCCGTTATTACAACAAAAATATGATAAATGGTGGGCGAAACGACTTTGGTGGACGAAACGACTATGTGCGAAACGACCGATGGGCGAAACAACATGGTATGCGAACGGGATTGTGGGCGAAACGACCCGGGACCTGACCCCCTACACAGGCTACAGACAATCAGACAATCCATGCCATGACCCATTTCATTTGCTTGGTGTGTTTCACTAATTCTCCGACATAGATGATAGATATATTGTAAATTACGCACTCACTCAAGTCAGTCATGTTAAACTTGGAATTATATACGATCACTGTTTCGATAAAGGTCTAACAACTAAATTCCACTCCTGTACAAATGTCTATGTGTGTAACTCAGTATGCATGCATCTGCATAATTTGACCTTTGCATACGTGTACACCGTGTGTGTGGGCTATTTTTAGCACATCGTTTGGACTGTGGCTATGGAAATACAGCAGTTCAGTTCAACTCACAATATTCCTAAATATTATTGCACGGGAAATAGAAGAGCACAGATACTCCATGCACGCTTACGAGCAAATTGTAGTTCTTTGAACGAACACTTATTCAATAAAAGCATCGTCGAATCTCCCCTTTCTAGATGTGGAGGGGTTGAGAGTACTTACCATTTTTTCTTGGAATGCCCATTATACGATAATTCACGTGTGACCCTATTACAGGAACTGAATCTACTGTGCCCTGTTACCTTAAATAATGTACTATTTGGCGACTTAAGTCTTTCATACGATGTGAAGTCAAATATATTTAAATCGGTCCAGAAATACATTATGACTAGTAAACGGTTTTAGGGGAGATGCAGGCAAGACGAACTTGTTTCATTGGTGTGCTCCAAAACGCCTAAACCCTAGCGGCTATGTCTTCTGTGCGAATCCCTTCCTTTATTTTTTTTGTATAGGTTTTTCCTTGCTACCTTTTTCCACTTTTCTTAATTCATACCCATATTATTTTCGTTATTTTCGTTTCTGCATTCTCTAATGTAAATCGATTATTTTCTTATTCCTTAAATTGTTGCTACATTTTTTTCTCCTTTTAGTATTATCATTATTTCTATCGATTGATACAAGCATATTTATATTTCAAATTCACCGCTATCTTATCCTTACCATATTCAACCAGTGGATAAGAACTCTATACGATTTTATCTTTCGTTCTGATCCTTTTGTTTTTGTGTACAAATTTTGTGTATTGTTGTAACTATTTGGAAATAAAATATGTTTAAACCAACTCACAATTTAGTTTTAGTGACAGTGCGAACTTGTCCAGGGAAAAGTGAGGGTTTATGGCGTGCGACTGACTGGCCCTTGGCTGGGTGTTTTTCTGTGTCACCGCCATTTTGAATAGCCTCTGAAAGAGTGAAATATAGGTACCAACTTTCAAAACGGGCACGCAAAATGTATATTCACGAAAAAATAAGAAATTTTCAAAAAAGATAGAACAGGTAATGATCTTCGACTCCTGGCAATTTCAACAATATTTAAGAATATACAATTTTTGTACCCGTTTTGAAACATTGGCAATTTCGAAGAAACCAAGAACTAGTTAATTTTCGATCTTCGCATTTGTACCGCGATTTCCGACTATGATATCTCAATAAAACCTGTCAACACGATTGTTTGATGAATCTCCGACATAATAACTGACTTCTGACATGATTTATTTTCTTTGCCATCTAGTATAAGCTTTAAACTAGTGTTTCTAAAAAGAGTACTATAAAATCCGCGCATCTGCACGTGCTTGCAAAATGGGAACTACGTTGCCTCCAACCCCAATTATTTATGTTTGAGTTATGCGGTCGAAGCACGTGAAATGACTTGTCTGCTCCCCTACTGATTATGACTTGAATAGGCCAATTTATGTCGATTTTCATGCCAAAATTGATTTTTCAGTCAAATTCTTCAAAATTGGTGGTACCATACCTGATTATAGTAGTGAATACAAGCTTAATAATGCCAAAAATACTGTCAAAATTGATACTAGCTGAACGCTACCAAGTCGAGATTGAGTGATAAGGAATAATATTTCAACTGCAAACACTTCACCATTTTAAACACGAAAAATGAAACTCAAAATTACGGCTTTAATAGACAAAATTGGACTGAAAACGCTCAAAACCTATGTAATAAACTATGGAAAAATTATTTCTGAGCTTATTTTACCAACTGTAATCGGAAAAGTGTACGAATCTGAGCGAGTCCTAATTACTGTACGCATCTCTTATAGGTATAAAAGCACTAATTATTTCCCCCATAGACACAAATGTTAAAGTGTCACATATTAATGATTTGCTGCAAATTCAACTCAGGTATGGATAATGCAGCAGTGTAATGTTCATATAGTAAACTATTTTTTCCACTTGAAAAATCACAGAAAACGTGGGGTCACAAAACATGTAAGAAAGTTCTTGTTTGTTTACTAAACAGGTCAAGGGTACAGCTGTTTTTATTGATCGACTGTTTTCATTGCTCACAAAGTGTAAGCATAGAGTCGAAATTTCGAAAATGTTCATCAGTGATCCAGTAAAACCTATTAATACGCTTCTTATACATATAACCACAAAATCGAATAGAAATGAGCAGTTTTCCCCTACTTATAATGCCCATTTCCATCGAAAAAGGCGGGATTACTTTTTTATTATAGGAACTACATTCGACTACACCTCGGAGGTTTACATGTAATTGGTGGTGGTAAACCTACAGCAGTAAAATATGATCATATCCATTTCGTAAGCGGCAAACTGATTGGTCATTTCAAATGGAAAAGGTATATGTGCACCGATACTTTTGTGCGTACGTCTAATTATGGGGGCGTCAAAAAGAAAGTGTAGGTGCACCTGTAAATCTGAAGGTGCATCTATAAAAAGTGTAGGTGCACCTATAAAAAGTGTAGGTGCACCTATATATTTTATGGATGCACCTACACTTTTTATAGGTGCACCTACACTTTTTACAGGTGCACCTACATCAGTAGTTTTGACCCCGATCCTACAACATATAAAACAGTACTATTGTTGTTGATAGCCTCATGACTGAGGACGGTGATGGTTGATTAACATCTTACTATGTGTTGGCTGTAAGTATGAGTGAGTATGTTGCCGCTACGCTTCAATGTATCCCACATTTGTTTTACTATTAGTGCGACATACTGTTTTAGTGTCGGTCATAATATGAGGTATAAATTCCGATAATAGGCAATCCTTTCTGGTTGTCTTCTAAGTCCGGTTTTACAACTGGAAAGGGGAAACAATATATTGATTATACACGAAAATTGTAATCGTTATATTGTTTATTCTAATACACCCTCACTATATAGCCTAGTTTAAAATATCGCGTTATATTGAACGATATATCACTTTAATTTTTGCAACGTTAGGAGAATAAGCATTGCGCATTGCCCATTGCACATTGTAACGTATGTAACGTTAGGAGGGTAAGCAAAGCAATGCGAAAGATTTCAGACGTGTGCGTTATTTTCAAATTTTAGGGGTATAAGAATAGAAATAGAACATCGTTTACGGTGAATTATCTATAATATCGTCGGGCTCGTGAAATTATTGTTTACAATTGAACTCCAAACAGTGATATATTAAACGATAATTCACAGTAAACGATGCTCTATTTCTTAAATATTAGTAGGAAATATATAGAAATTATCGTCCTGCCTTACAAACATTAGGCAAAAAAAACAAAAACAATATATCTTAAAACAACAGTAGAATTATTTACAGCGGACGTTTAGAAAAATGAAGCATTATAGCTGTCAATTTTGTATAAATATTGTTACGAGCCAGCGACTTCACCTCTCAGAATAGGTGTGATAAAGTAAATAAAGTTCCGTTTATGTTAAAAAGTATTTCTTATTAAAACTAATTCGATAGGTAGACGAATGAAAAAGATCGTGTCAGTTTAGGATTATTTAATTTGTTTACTAAAAATAATACGTTTTTTTTTAAATAATATTTAAACGTGAATCAATAATAACTTTTATTCAAACGATACAATATGGTCTACTGTCACTAATCTCAAGAAATATTAATTTCAACAAGAAATGGTATATACACTATTGGTGAATTAATACTTTATTTAAAAGTTGTATTCCCTTTCTTTACCTTAAATATGAATAAAGTTTAAAATGTACCCTTAAAATGGTTATAAAAGTGTTAATGTTTTTTACAATTTAAATGAAACCCAAAGGTCCCAAATTACTAACGATAACTTTTTAAATGGTCTGAATAAACCAAAGCAGAATACCATAACTTAACCTGAAGAATAAATCTACGGAGTCTAAGATAAATATTAGTGTGGACTATTTATACCACGTGTCCCGCAACTAACAGTACTGGAATCCCACAACCTTAATTTTGGGAAGATTCCCAAATAACAGACGCCGGGAACGTTGTTTCCTCAAAATGCGGGATGCTCGCAACCTACGCTACATACCTCCTAACTTAAACAACCTTACAATATTATTTAACTAATAGTATATAGTAGAAGAACTTCATACCTTATAGATTTAACATTAATTTTTAATGTCAGTACTTTTGAATCATATCAAAATACAGATATTAACACTTTTCTAAGACAAATATATGTTTTCAAACTTTACAAATGATAGAGTAGCTAGGCAACATCATTATATAATACAAAGCAGCAACAGCAACATACACAGTTTCTAAAACAATGGCAGGTTCTCTTTTAATAGTGAAAAGTTGATTTAAGCTAACTTTTAATGACATTAGATGATGAGTAGGTAGATCCGGTAATCATCAAATGATTAAATTAGTAACAGAAAGTGTTGATGTTGTCTTATTTGACCTTTTATTCATCTTTAAATGTGTTCGTTGTTTCTGTGTGTGTTTGTGGTTGACTGTCGTCCTTGAATGCTGCTTTTCCTGTTTGATTGTCAGAGAGCGTTATTATTCATGAATATGTAAATTCAGTTAACTTTTACTGTGTATGGAAATCATTAGAACGCTCTATTACTAGGATTATGTTTGACCGCATTGGCGTTTCCATATTCCGTATATAGTGCTTAGTGAAGCGAAAATGTGCTGTACTCCTCGTGTATAGACATAGTTAACTGTGAATTCCATTTTCTGTATACGTTTTGGAATCGATGTGAAAAATGTTTTGTTCTTAGAAAATTCCAAGAAAGTTTTGTATAAGTGTATGCGTCTGTTATAATGTGCGTAAAGGTGATTTAGATGTCGCTGCTCAAAACGCTAATAATCGGGAGGTGTTTCATAAAGGTTATGTATTACCAGAAGAGCGTGAAGTCATATATTTTTTTCTTTTTCTTTGGTGCTGATGATGCCTTTTACTTCACATGTTCAAAGAGAGAGACGTTGACATTTTGGAGTTTGGCATGTACAAGTAATCGTAAGCAGAAAATGCGTTTTAATGTGCATAACATTTACATTGTCTTCTGTTGTACGTGTCAAATTAATGATAGGATAGTAGACATGTGCAGTTGATGAATGGTTTGTTATTGTTTGTGTTTGCATGGCGTGACCTATTTTACTGCGCTTGTTGTCAAAACTTGATTTGTTATTCAATCTGCATGGTTAAATATGGAAAGGCAGTGTGTTTACAAATATTACAGTGACGTTTCTGTTTTTCGTTTTGTTTTGTTTTGTATTTGGTAGCTAAAGTAAAATAATAACATAAAAACCTGGTCCCTGGAGGGTGTCATTTTCCCGCCATATTTTCTGTTTGGTGCGTTTTTGTTTCGGCGATTCAACGAAGTGAGTCGTCGTAGTAAACACATGTAATATGCGAAACTTTACCATTTTACTGTGTTTTAAAGTGTAGTTTGTGCGCCTATGCGATGAAGCCAGATACAAAATTGTGTATGTTTATGTTTTCATAACGTGATGATTGTTCATATTGTTGTTATGAGAATGGAATAGAATATTTTTATTTTGATCTTGTTTGTTTTTATGGTGTTTTACGTTATTTTCAACACATGTAAAGTTATATATGACGGTCGATTTTTTTTGTGGTGGACGCAGACCACCCACTTTTCCTAGGTAGAACCAGTACTGTACACCTCCCGCCATCCGTAAGAATCGACACTTCTTCACTTACAAGTCGAGCTGCCTGTGGGATTCGAACCCGCAGCGGTAGGAGGCGAAGGTTTACAACGCACCGTCGTTACCATTCGGCCGCGGAGGCATTTTATTTTGAGAAACAATATACAAAACGTGGCCTCCATATAGTGCAAAGGGCCGACAAATGGTACACCTTTTACATAAGAAAATGGCATGGATCCTAGATGTAAAAAGACAATTTTGTCTGGTTTAGAACTCATTTAATCAATGTAACGCTGTTGTTAAAATGTGTTTCCGCATGCAGAATCAACCTGTTCGATAGTGTATGAAATACACGTCGTCAACAGTGAGTCCACTTCTGATATGCATCGTCCTGCGACGTAACTAATACACTTTATTTTTATAAATGTACAAGATACCTAAAGTGAAGAATGATCATTTCTTATCCATGTCACGCACAAATGTTTATTCTGAAAAACATTCTAACAAATACACTGGTTTAAATGTACATATTATGCCTTGCCAGAACGGCATCACAGACAGTGTTTTGCACAGTGATGTCATTCAAATGTTTACACAGCTCATATGCGCATTGCTGTGGAATCTTACTTCTGTATTATATCTTATTCATGTATATGTATTTAAAAGTGTCATACATGTGACATTCAGTTGACGATTAATTATTTGTTGATTATGTAAGAGCGTTTGTTTAAAATTTTGTTGTAGTTTATTTGGGATATTAGGGTAGGGGGTAGGTGGCGGGGGCAACATATATGTGTAAGAATTATTAGTTTTTAACCGAGAACGGTGTGCAGTCTGAAATTGTTATTAGTCTCTTATGAACTCCTTGCCGGATTTCAAAGAATCTTGGCGGGGATGATCAGTACCAAGCCCCATTGCCGTGTTCTGGTTGAATGATTTTTTTGCCCTTTTAAGGTTTTAATTCTCAAACGTTGTCCCAATTTACTCTCCTAATCCAATGGTCATATTTCAACGAATATTGGCAGGGATGATTAGTACCAAGCCTAGTTGAACATTTCATTGTCGTGTTCCAGTTATGACCAATTAAGGTTTTAATACACTAACTTTGAATGTACAGATTAGTTCTCCTGAACCTGGCTGCATTTCAACGAAATTTGGCAGGGCTGATCTGTACCATGCCTAGTTGCATATATCATAGCCATGTTCTGGTTGAATGATTTTGTGAAAGAGTTATGGCCCCTTCCACGAAAACTTTATCTTTAGCCAGTATAGCGTCCACAAGCTCAAGAGGGCCTCTAGTTTATAGTAGGTGTAGATGGATGAAACAACTTGATGTTTAATATGTATACTAACAGCTTACTGTTATAATATCTTGAGAGTTTGAATGCTTTCTATTTCAGTGTTGCGGTACTTCGCTTTGCTGCATCGTTGTAGGTTGTGCAAGTTGCTTGGTTTTCCCGATGTTTGGTTAGATTGTTTAGCAGTTAAGGATGGCATTTGCCAGGTTAGTACTACGTTGGCGGTTTGGTGGGTGCCTAAAGTTGAACTGTCTTGCATTTGTGTTTGTAGATAAAGGTCTTCATGTCTTTATATGGCCATTCACATTGACGGTTTTACACATGCATTGCTTCATGGTCGAGGTATGTCGAATGGGAAGCATTTATCCTCCATCCCATCTCCCTTTGAGGTTGCTGTCAAAATATAGTCTAATATGGCATTTTGTGTTCATTGGTTTATAGGCCAGATACTTTGACATCAGGCAAACATTTGGTACTGTGCACTATTTTGCAAAGCTTGGCGTTTCATAATTTTGCATTTATAAGCCATTGACTTTGCGAAGTTATTTCCTTGCTTTATGTTTGTGCTATTCTTTACATGATGTTGCGGTTTGTCTTTCCAGTGTATTAAAGGTATTCTGCCTTGTTGTGTATCCTGCGACAGATGTTGACGGACGGCAGCAGCGAATGAAAGAGATTTGTCATGTTAATATTCCACACTTTGATTGGGAAGATGCCTTTTACAGGCCTCTGATATATTAGGCAAGAAAGGCCTGATATTGATTCCACGTCAATGTCCTCGCTGATTGTAGCCTGTTGGGGCATCCATCTCATATGAACACATTTCGAGGTTCATATTGCATCCACACGTATAAAATCACAGTCTCAAACCTTATAGGGACATTTCTTTGATCAATGGTTGAAAGAACATACTGTTGCAACAGGCATGCCTTAGGTGCTATGCACATTCAGCAGTGTTGGATGTTTCATAATATTCCAGCATTTATAAGTTTTTCAGATTTACATGTAACTAAACATATCGTTGCCACATTATATTTGCTTCATTCTTTACATGGTTTTGCGGTTTGTATTTCCAGTGTTAAGGTATTTCGCCTTGTTGTGTATCCTGCGTGACGTGTTGAGAGACAGCAGTAGTGACAGAAGATATTTACCAGGTTAGTATTTCAGTGTGGTGGTACTTTCTGAGTCACAGTTTTGTGGTACATTCTGACGAATGTTTGTGAGCAGTTTATTCATTTTTTCCGCTACAATTTGCGTGCATAACCCATACTGTCACGATTACGAATTTGAGGGGTTCCGCTTGCAAATTAGGCAAGTATAAACCATTCATCTTTTAATTCTGCCTTTACAACTCTTTACAGTTCGCTAACACTGTCATGAGCATTTTATTTCACAGACCTATGTTTTTTTGCCTCATTAGAAACAATCATTTCATTCAGGAATTATTGCCTTGAAATTGCAGAAAAGATGTGTTTTGGCATTGCCAATACAGGCCTAATAATGCCAAAAAAAAATTCTGTCTGTCCGTCCGTAAACGTATTTTTATAGCGATTACTTTGAAACTACTGCATGGATTTTCATGAAACTTTTTCAGAAATGTTGCCCATGATGTCTAGTTGATCCTAGTAAACAAATCATGTTAATATGAAATCCAAGGCGGCCGCCAAAGCTAAAAATAGATTTTTGAAAAACAAGTTCGTAACGACTGCTTCTTGAAAACTATAAGTGATATTGATACGGGACTTTTCTAAAATGATCAGCATGACATGATGTTGGTTCTTGTTGATTTTTTTTTATTTGACATTAAACATGGCTGCTGAGGCCGTCTTTGTTTACATAGAGTTATATTGTAAAAAATGGTACTACTCCTGAAACAACTTGACAGATTTTCATGAAACTTCACAGGAAGGTTGATCTAGCTATCACAATCTTATTATTAGGGCTTCCAGGTCATTGACCTCTTTTTGATGTGAGTTCTGGCCCCTTGAATATTTTTCTTAGAACAAATATTTTGTATGCTATTTCCTATACAGATTTCCCTCAAACTTTGTGAGAAGCATCAGTATGAAGTAAAACTGCGCATATATATGTAGTCGTGGGGTATGCGTTTGCAGGGGTATTAATAAACACGCTTTTCTTTCGAGAAAAGAGATCCGAGTTCAAGTCTTGGCAGGGACCTGACACAATGAGTTGTACATATGTACATTTGATAGTCATTCATCATATTATTACCGTATGTAAATTGTAATTATTCATACATATTCAGAGTGTGTTTTTATAAAATTGTGCATTGAAACATTATTTATAATCAAAAGAATACATATAGCCGGAATACATATAGCCGGAACTCAGCTATAGCGAATTGTTGGTTTTAACGAAATTTTCTTGCGTCCAGCTCCTCCAGTCTTTGCTTAATATAAAAATAACGAATATAGGTTATTAGCGCTTTCTTGGTTATAGCAAAGCACATAAATTGGACGTTTGGTTTCAAATAAAAACATTTCATCTTTATTTCTCTTTTCCATTTTGTTCTCTGTCGTTGCTACACCAAATAAAACTCACTATTACTTTTACACAATTAAACCACCAATGATTTTGTCATTCCAATGCAATGAATTAAAACAAGAATATTCTACACTTTTCACTCTTATTGCCGCTCGTCGTCATAGTATATATTTTATACTATGACTTTTCTTGTTATATCTATATTTAAATATCTAATATTAAGAATATTTTTCGTTCGTGCTCATTAAAGGTCTTCATCATGACCCCTGCATTGTTTCAGGTGACATCTTGCTCAAATCACTAGAGCAGTGGCAGCAAAACAAACAACGTGGCTCCAGCATCAATGGAGAATTTGCAGCAACTCTGCAGTTCTGCATGTGAGAAGCTTCTATGTCCATTCTCCATATTGTGTCTCGATCTAAATGGAGGATGAGCCTGGCATTTTCATTCCTGATAGGCACCATATAACTTTTCATGTGTTGGTGCTCCTTAAAACCCAATTCAATTGAGCAAGTAATAGTACATCAGTATTGTACTCAGTTTAGTTAGTAACAAATGACTTTGATTTTGGTACATATTGTCCATTTTGTTCGGCTTTATATTTTAAATTAACACTTTCGTTAATTTCTTCTATATGGTCTATATTTTCATTTTTCTCCGTAAATACGACCCTTACTTTTCTCTTTTCCTCTCTATGCTGGTCAGTGATGTTTCTTCAAATGCGTCATCTCCACGTATGTATGTCTCTTTCTTTCCTATTTTCGATTTTCATTCGGTTCGTCCTTCTGATCAATCTCTTTTCTTTCCTCGCTTTGAATGTCTTTCTATTCGCTCTTTCGTCCGTCGGATGGGAACGTAAACCGGCGGTCCCGTGTATCGGTTTATCCTCCGAGCACATTAAAGAACCATAGGAATATATTCGATAATAAGAGTAGGGCACGGTTCCCGGATTCCAATGTATCCTTCCCTCTGGGGCGGCTCTAAATAACCTATAATTTGTTGATGAGCCGTTAAACAACATTCAATAAACTATGCGCTCTTTTTCTCTGTATTCTTCTTTTCGTTGGCTTTCGTTAGTTCCGCCAGCCCAGCCATTGTTTTCTTACGTTCTACCACCGCTTTTTTCGAACAACGGATGGCTGGCGTCGTGTTTACGAGGTGACGGGTGACTTCTTTTGTTCCAGACACTATTGCCTTTAAACTATTTAGTAGAAGCTAACGCTCTTGTGCTGATGATGTCAAAGATGATGACGTTGTCGACAATGGTAACGATGATGACGATGATAGTGCTGTGGATCGACTGGACCCAAATAGAGAAGACATGTCCTGGGGAGCTTCAATGCTCACATTTGAAGTTTCACTAAGTGTAACGCTGTTGTCAAGCTGTCTAAGTATTGAGCTACCTAGTAGACCGGAGGCTGATACTGCATGTGCGATACTGCCTGCCTGATAATGTAGACCTGGATCACACCTGGGTGATGACTAGTTCAAATGTAGCTGGGACGCAGTCAATGCCGGGTCAGGTAATCATTAACTGTTTGAATTAGTGACAGCAAGGTTTTAAATATCTCAATTTGTGTTGACTGCTTAAGTTATGTGAACGTTTCAGTATCCTCTCGGAAAGAATTTTGTTTAATACATAGGGAGAAACACTCTAATAATATATATGGACGAGATTTTCTGACAATGTAATTTTATATCGATTCAAACTCATTTTAAAAGTGTTAAAAAATCTCATAAAGATAAAACAATACGTTTGGTGCCTGAAAACATACGTCATGTGACAATCACTTTAACTCACCAAGCCAACAGCAAACACAAATGAAATCCTATGTTATTACTCATACGTTATTGACATTCCTTATATTATCGACAATGCTCCAAATATCAACAATTCGAGTTGTTATCACCGATTGATTATTAACTTAAAAGTTATACTTCCCCTTTTCAGTATTTTTGTATTTATTACACGCCCACACGTTATGTGATAAACGCTACACAACAGCAGTCGAGCCACTGCAGCAGCAGTTATACACACAACAGCAGTCGAGCCACTGCAGCAGCAGTTAATACAATTTGATTAAGTTATTAAGTTAAATTGGCAACAAATGTGTAGAGGAATCCTAAATATATATTACACTCGTTAACATCTTCAGTAGCAGTAGCCTTCGTCGTAGTATTTAATTAAGTAGCTTACACGTTAATTGCAGTACTGTTTTTTTTAATATTTAAACTTTTATTCCAATTACGTGAAAATAAGCTTGTACGAGTATCTTAAATGATAACTTCATTTAATTTAGATGAACATTGCCAATGCCTGATGATTGTTTAAGTATATCATACCTTAATTGATTGGAGTCTAGACTCGGTTTAGAATACGTAATTACTATCAATCATTCATGAATTACGTATAACTTGCAACTTGCCAGGTTGCTGATCACGTATATACGGAATCATGTTGGGGCCATCGTACCATCGTATGTCCGATCATGACGTGGTACCATGTATGTTTCTATGTTATTATATAATCTGCATGTCTTCTTTCGGAGTCAAATATGTGGAAATTAGGAATAGTCCTACGCAATTCCGGAATCGTCGGGCATTTTAAGAATTCTTACTTTGCACAGAGCAGTTCCGGAATCGTCCATATTCTCACATTGCGCGTAACAAATAGTATTACACTAAACAAAATTCCTAATTACTTACTTTTGTATCTTAACTAATTTTCTTATTTTAAATATATCTTAGAATAGTTGTGTGATAAGTATTATGTTTTGACCAATAGTTTGTAAACTATGTATTGTTTGTTTAAATTGTTACATATTTTGAGAGTTACCCTGCTTTTATATGAAAACATGAAATGTGCTGATAAAACAATAACAGGAATCGAAGACGGCTTATTAAGATATATTTTGCTTAAAACGCTGGTAGGAAATAATAAAACAAAAACATTTGACCCATTTACTGCAGATGTCCCTCTATAATAAGATGAAACACGGTTAATCCTAAATCACATCCTTTAAACTGAATATCATTTGAAATTCAAGTATCTATAAATCAGCGTTAACATTAAATATTTCAAAAAAAAATTGTTTGCACATATGTTGTGGTAATGCTAGTAAATCATGATGTCAAAATCATTTTAGTTGGCATATCTAGAATTCGGAACATCGGAAGCTTCACTAATTCGGAGTATTTAACAAAATCCAAACAAAAAATTATAGTTTGCTTCAATGACAAAATGTGTTTGTAAAGCATTGCCTGGAGTGTGATAATGCATTTGCTCGAATAGGGATTGACTCTAATCAAAATGGAACCAGTATAACAATACTTATTTCAATTTCAGAAGTTAGTTAAAGATTGGACACTGACAACAGAAACTGTTGAAAAAAACATTAGAAAAGTTCACTTGTCGAATGTATGGTTCAAAGGTATGCCAGACAACTGATGTAAATGAATATAGGGACCAACTATTTTTTGCAATGGGATGAGACATTGATTCATCACACACTGTAAGACTTGTTTAAGGGGACACATGGCACCTTTGACTTGCTTAAAACATATAATTATGAACTATTTGAATAGAGCAGAACAAATTGTTTTAGCACATTACTAACTGTTAATTGTATTACACCAATAATATATTAAACTTATGGTAGAATGATGAAGACAAATTGAAAATTCTTTTTTTTAATTTAATTATATGTAAGCAGTTTAAAAGTCAAAATGATATTAATTAGATTAATCAATCGAGATACTTTTAATGCCTGATAATACCTTCAAGATTGCCGTTTATCCCTTCAACAAAACATTGTGAACGAGCCAATTGTCAAGCTACTGTCTGTATAAGATGCTTGGAAGCCACACAGGATACTAAATTGTTCACAAGTTTGTTATGAATGGAAACAAACTGAAGATGGCGAATTCGAAATAGATCGGATGGATAGTCCTGCAGCTAGTGATGCCGTTTTAGATTTACGTTCTTGCATGCGCACATGACAATGTAAGCTACCGACTTGTGATTGCTTAGCAAATGGCATGATGTGTACAGTCACGTGCAAACACATTACATGTGATAATCAAGCAAGCAGTGACGATTCCGATGACCTATGGATATTGATGACTTTAAAATGGAAGATTATGACGACTAAAGTGAGGCGACAGTAACATGTTTGTGTTATATATCCAGTTTTAACTCAATATAGTATCATGGTATTTAAATAATACTTACAACTTGTGAATTATACTAATCTTTTGTGGAAACTCCAGAATAACCAATATTATGACTAGCATCAACCATCCGATATCTAATTTAAGGCTAACATCATACTACTGGTGTGGAACTATTGACAGCTATGTATGATAAATATAAACAAATCACCAGCTATGATAGAATGTATGAAACAATTGAGTAAGTAGTGAATACTTTTGTGGTATTGCAGACTCGTATTAATAATTGTGTAGCAAGTTAAATATCTGTATGGTATATAATTAATAAAGTATTGTCTTTTGTTTGATTATTTTGAATGCCAGTCAATTTTAGGACCCTTGATGACGCCTACCTAAAGCCCATTGGGATGGTGGCGTTTGATGTTTGTTTATGATCTTTCTTGTCGTGCCCTTAATGGTTTATTCTCTTGTTGCTCTGGCTTCTGCCAAGTCATTGAGTACCTTCATAGTGGCTTTCTAGGCTATTGTTTTTTTGTATTATATTTTCACGAGCATATTTGCGTTTTACTTATTTTGCCTATTGATGTTGCATTGTTGGTTAGAGATTAGATCATGGCGGGGATTTCTGTATTTACACTGTCCTGTTGTAATGGGATGACAGTAGGGTAAGTGTGAGGTTTGGTGCACCCTAGAACCGGTTTAAACCCCCAGTGGCCTACTTTGCCACTGACCGTTCCAAGGCGGTAGCCCTATTGTCAACCCTTTTGTGTTTGTGATGTCTTTGCATTTATTATTACTTTTGCCTTCTTGTTCATCTGTTTGCTTGTTTGTTTCTGTGTTTTGTGGTTGACTGACTCCTTGAATGCTACTTTCCCTGTCCGATCTTTTTATATTTCTTTAAACAATGTTGTCATTGTACAAAAAAACAAAAAACAAAACAAGCATTGTACATTGTTAGTGTTTTAATAATATTATACAGATATTGCCAGGTTGACGTTTTGTTGAACTAAAACAGGCATGAATGAAGTACTGTTATTTAAAAAAGATGTGTTTTTCACTTTACGTTTGACCTTATACATTAATTATCAAAATATATATGTTCAACAATGATAGTAAAACACATTTACTATCACAAATATGTCGAATTCAAAATAAAATGTGTAATGCCTCACTATTCTCAAAATGGTGATATCAAAATTGGATATATGGAAAAATAGGAGTGGCTCTAAATATTGGCATTTTTCATGATATAATCTGCTAAAACTAGAAGTCTATCAGGTTTAAATAGTATCTTGGGATATCACCAGTATCAAAAACCTTAATAGGAATTTGCCACATTGGATGGTACCGATTGATCAAATTTCGGGATCGGGCCCACGCCCTATAGGTGAAAATGAAAATTTGCCATGATAACTGTGTAAGTTTATAATTCATACAAGATAACAACCTTTATGTAGTGGTCTGTGACACGTTAAACATAAATTTAATTTCTTTATACTGATGCCAGTTTGGATTGTTAACTATTGTAAATACGGCAGAAAACGCTATCGTTATTAACGTGGTTCTGAAGAAACTTTTTTAAAGTGTGAAACATATTTTTATTTTCCTGGTAGTTTTCATGTCGACCAAAATACTGTTTAAACGTTTATTTAATGCATGCAAGTGGAATAAATAAACGATCAAGATTATAATAGAAGCCATCTACAGTCCTGATTTTGAAAGACATCCTGAAGTCAAAGCCGAAGGCTCCTATTTTACGATTGTGTTAATGAGTCAATTGTTAAGGAGTGCCAGTTGATAAGGAATGCCAGCTAATAGCGAAAATAAAAGGTTGATACCTTTAATAAATATCTGATATGTTATATGGGTGCCGGATTGGCGGTCCCTGGTTCCAGCTTCTCATTGGAATGTTTCGTTGGAATGTTCTTAAGCAACATACGTCCCCAGCCTCGTTCGTCAGATGGGGACGCAAACCGGACTGTTCTGTTTATCGGAGTTTATCCCTATTGAATGTTACTATCCATTAGTAAGAATTCCCACATGCCTATATATTATAACCCTATCTGGAGCGGCTCTAACTAACCGGTACTGCGTGGATTAGCCCTTAAGCACTGCATTTGCGAAACGCGTAATATACGTAAATAACATTGGAATGAGGATCGCAGTAATGATTTTCAGTTTTTATTTTGTTTTTGATGTTATATTTC
>JAWPHD010016459.1:0-49654 GCA_037043455.1 Cyrtodaria siliqua
TATTTGATCTTTACCAAGCTTGCACAGATTGTCAATAGCAATGAAATCTTCAACGAGTTCGAAAAACAGCAATATTGGACAATTTATGCCGGAGTTGTGGCCCTTGTTTTTGCTAAAATATGCCTTTTACTGCCTTTTGAACACTCTAGCACCTTCATTTATTATTTGATCCTTACCAAACTGACACTGATTGTTATTATCAATGAAAACTCGGACACATGTGAAAACTAGCCAAATCGAATGAGTAACAGCAGAGTTATGGCCCTTGATTTGCTGAAAAATGCCATATTCTGCCCTGTGAACACTCTAGCACCTACATTTATTATTTGATCTTTACCAAACTTACCCATATTGTTAATATCAATGAAAGCTCTGACGAGTTTGAAAACCAGCCAAATGGGATTAGTAACAGCAGACTTATGGCCCTTGTTTTCTGAAACAAGCTATATTATGCCTTGTGAACACTCTAGCAGCTTCATTTATTATTTGATCTTTACCAAACTTACGCAGATTGTTAATATCAATGTAAGCTCGGACATTTTTGAAAACGAGCCAAATCGTATTAGTAACACCGGATTTAGGGCCCTTGATTAGTTAAAAATGCTGTATTTTGCCTCATGAAGACAATAGGGCTTTCATTTGGCCAGATTTGAATGAAGCTTTGCAGGGATGATCAGTACCAAATCTAGTTATGTATATCTTCACCGTGTTCCAGTTAAATGATTTTTGAGTTATGACCCTTTAAAAGTTTTTAAATACACAAACTTTGTCCGGACTTTTTTTCCTGAACACCTGGCCAGATTTCATCGAAACTTTGCAGAGATGATCAGTAACAGGCCTATATTGGTGCATGTCATCACTATGTTCTGCTTGAATGATTTTTTGCTGATTTATGACCTTTTAAAGGTTTTACAACACAAATTTTAACTGGACTATTTCTCTTGAACCATTGGCTGGATTTCAACGAAACTTTGCAGGCATGATCAGTACCACGCCTAGTTATGCATGTCATCGCTGTATTTCGGTTTAAAGATTTTTGGCTGAGTTATGGCCCTTTAAAGGTTTTTAATACCCAAATTGTGTCTGGACTATGTTCTCCTGAATCCCTGGTCGGATTTCAGTGAAACTTTGCAGGGATGATAAGTTCCAAGCCTAGTTGTGCATGTCATCGTCATGTTCCAGTTGAATGATTTTTGCGACGTTATAGCCCTTTAAAGGTTTTGATACACAAACTTTATCCAGGCTTAATCTCTTCTGAACTCCTGGTCGATTTTCAATGAATTTTGGCAGGGAAGATGAGTACCAAGCCTATTTGCGCCTATCATCGCTGTGTTCTGGTTGAATGAGTTATGGCCTAATATACACAAACTTTATCCAGACAATTTTTCCTGAGCCCATGGATGGATTTAAGTGAAACTTGGCAGGAATGATCAGTACCCAGCCTAGTTGCGCATGTTGTTGTCATGTTCCCCATCAACGACTCCATATAGCCAGTAGAGCAATTCAAGCCCTCTTGGGCCTCTTGTTGAAGAGTCATTATATGAGCACACTGCAATTATTTTTATGTGTGCAGTATTACTTTGTATTGTTATACATACCTTAGGGTAACCATGCTTATGTAAATGCGTTGAACTGTACTCAATTTTTTAAGAAATATGTAACATTAGTTCTGTTCTCATTTATAAAAACTAATTGCTATACTTTCAGTGTAGTTTTCCGTGTTTGCATGTCTATTGTCTATTCTTATGTACCCTATATTTTTAGTTGATCAATTCCTAGAACAATCATCAGCAGCAAAGCTACAGTCGAGGTTCAGTTTATTGAATTTCAAATTACTATGTAATCTTTTTCAGCTTCATCCAGCTTCATCCAATTAGTTCATATAAAAAAGGTCCATAACTCTCTCAATTATATTTATGTAATTATTTCCCTTTGACAAAGGTTTAACCTGGACCTTAACCTTTTATTTCCTAGTTATCAGCGCTATAGCTTTGAAACTTAAATCAGATGCGCTTTTTTACCCCAAAAATAAAATCTAATGGTCCCATAACCCATAATATTTTGTATTAAGTCCCTTAGAAAAACTTAGCTTAGAAATAGAAATACTTCCCTCCTCCCTCACACACACACACACACACACACTTTCCTGGCCCCCAATATCTGAAATGTTCTTATACCACTATTAGGGAGTGAGTGGCCCTCCAATAACTGAAACGTTTCTATGCCACTACCATGGAGTGAGATGAAAGTGCACTGTTAAATACCATATTCAACTTAATTACTGCACGTCTCTATAATCACACAGTAAGGTTATTTCCAAGCGCGCAGTATTTTGTAAGTGATCTCCATTTGCACCATTGCTTTCAAACTCATTGAGAAAGATATCTTCTGTTTTTATGAATGATTAAAAGGTCACTCCTGGACCAGTTGATGTGCTGATGTAGGCCTTTTTGTGTTGCCTTTTCGAAGAAAAGTGCGATACATAGGGATCAGTTTGTTGTCAGTCCGTCCGTCCGTCAGTCCACCGAAAGGTCACACTGAAAGTAGTTATATGGGTTAAATACTAATTTTCTGCACAAAAACTTAACGTTGGTTATAACTTTCTCACTTCTTGATATTTCTTCATCAAACTTTCAATATATACTCATCATGACAACATCAACATGACCTTACTAAATTATAAAGGTCAAGGTCACACTGAAGGTCATTATATGGGTTAAATACTAATTTTCTTCACAAAAACTTAACGTTGGTTATAACTTTCTCATTTCTTGATATTTCTTCATCAGACTTTCAATATATACTCATCATGACAATACCGACATGACCATACTAAAATATAATGGTCAAGCTCACACTGGAGGTCATTATATGGGTTAAATACTGATTTCCTTCACAAAAAACTTAACGATGCTTATGACTTTCTCATTTCTTGATATTTCTTCATCAAACTTTCAATATATACTCATCATGACAACATCAACATGACCTTACTAAATTATAAAGGTCAAAGTCACACTGAAGGGCATTATATGGGTTAAATACTAATTTTCTTCACAAAAACTTAACGTTGGTTATAACTTTCTCATTTCTTGATATTTCTTCATCAGACTTTCAATATATACTCATCATGACAATACCGACATGACCATACTAAAATATAATGGTCAAGCTCACACTGGAGGTCATTATATGGGTTAAATACTGATTTCCTTCACAAAAAACTTAACGATGCTTATGACTTTCTCATTTCTTGATATTTCTTCATCAGACTTTCAATATATACTCATCATGACAACACTGACATGACCATACTAAAATATAAAGGGCAAGGTCACGCTGAAGGTCATTATATGGTTAAATACTCATTTTTTTCTTCACGAAAACTTTGTCAGGCCAGTTTGTCAAGGTAATTTATTTGGGTCCAAAAAAAACTTGTTATACTGACAAAGCACTGACAGGCGACACACGTGTTTCGCGGAACACCCATCTAGTTGATATTTGCCATGTGTTGACATTTTCTTGCAGCTTAGAAAAGTCAGTCAGAACGTCACATGCTGACCGTTCAAAGACTTTTGATCTTCGCCGAGGTTGCAGCTTGATATGAATAATGCAGCACCATTGTGAAAAGTTAATAAAATAGTTCTTATACCAGCTTAGAGCGAGGAATTATAAAAATAATATAGTCCCCTTTTATTAAGATGACCACTTGTTTGTACTCGCTATCGGTTTGTTTGTTTGTATGGTGTTTTACGTCATTTTCAACACATATAAGGATATATATGATGGTCGATTTTTTTGTGGTGGAGGCAGATCACCCACTTTTCCTTGGTAGAACCAGTACTGTACACCTCCCGCCATCCATAAGAATCAACACTTCCTCACTTACAAATCAAGCTTGCAGTGGGATTCGAACCTGCAGCGGTGATAAGCGAAGGTTTACAACGCAACTTGTTAAATATCGGTGCACTGTTACAAAAGTTTTCTTAGCTAACTCATAATTATACGAACTGATGATCATAGAAATGAAAAAAATTACATAGGGAGTGCTAGTAACTTTGTACATATCGTACAAATTCACAATTGCTTGTTTTCTTACATGGCCATGTTTTAGTGTGCGCTTATTATGCAGACATTTTACCACTCCTTTTTACAATAATTAAAAAAAAACTAACAGCACCGTGCAATAATCAGGTTGAA
The DNA here is from genome assembly GCA_037043455.1 of Cyrtodaria siliqua. Lineage (NCBI taxonomy): Eukaryota > Metazoa > Mollusca > Bivalvia > Adapedonta > Hiatellidae > Cyrtodaria > Cyrtodaria siliqua. Next base: position 4,201 of record JAWPHD010016459.1, read on the forward strand.
TATGGTACAATGAATTACTGAAATGTTGTTTTCTGGATATTCAGATCAAACGTTGCATATATGTAATGTTTGATCCAAATATCTCAGGAAGTATATATAACATATGATCTGAACATCTCAGAAAACACTGCAATAATTTATTGGATTTAATATATATATTTGATATTAAACAATGCACCACATATTTGACAAGTTTAATATTTGAACCCTTTATTATACCCCATTGTAGGCGTGAATGACAAAGATAAGATACAATTAACTTACTGTACTTGTTTTTGTTTTTTTTGATCTCTAGATTATTATGTTATACCAAACTTTAAGAGCACCATTCTTCTAGTAGAAAATAGTCAGACACTTCCTCTATTGTTATAATACCCATGCGAGAAGTAGAGCGTCCTCAGGCCTTCTTGGTCCTCTCGTTTATTGACCATTGTAAATGTAAATATTTATCCCTGAGGTATATTTTCTTCAGTATTTTGGATTTCAATATTTAGCCTTTAATAATACTTGAAGTACATGATTTTTTTACTTTATTTGAGTCATTATGCTACTAAATACATTTGTTCACTTCCAGATTCAGATAATTCAGCTACACTATTGTTGGATATCCCTCCCTTGAATAGTGGAGACAGCTCTCCCTTGAATAGTGGAGACATCCCTCTCCTGGAGAGTGGTGGCAATCAAAACACTCATCCACTACCAAGTGGTGACAGCCAACCTACCCAGCCTACATCTCTAATTGGTGACATCCAACATACCAAACCTAGAGCTCCATGTGGTGACAACCAGCCTACAACTCCAGGTGGTGACAACCAGCCTACAACTCCAAGTGGTGACAACCAACCTACAACTCCAAGTGCTGACAACCAACCTACTATTTCAAGTGCTGACAACCAACCTACCAAACCTACAACTCCAAGGGCTGACAGCCAATCTACAACTCCAAGTAGCATTGAAGTGTTGTCTAATTCCCATCCCAAGGTGCAACATTTATGTTTAATATCAATATCAAAAAACACCATGTTGGTATCAAGTTCCCTACCCCAGAAAATTCATTTCTGTCTAATCCCCGGGAACACCTGCTACCCTCCCACCTCCCTCCCACCTCCAACCCTTCCCTCAGTGGCCGAAAACTTTAATTGTTCTTTAAATTATGTTGTGCGTGTCCTTAACTCCTCTAACAGTATTCTACCGTACGGATGTTCATGAATCTTTTAAGAAAGTAATAATATGAAGTGGAGATATGCTCATATGTTGTTACAGCATTCCTGTGTGATATTTTTAAAGTTTAAAGATGAAATTTGTCCTAAATCAACAAATCCGTTGTTGATATGTTTTTAATTATTAAATATCATTATAAATACGATGTTTACTATGCTATTGATGTATTTTTAGTGAAAATATGTTTTTAAAGATAAAAAACGAAATGGCGAACAGGCATTGCCAAAAAAAAAAAAAATCTAAGGGGAAAAACTCTTGCGCGAATTACCGGAAATGACGTCATTGGGAACAAACTATTTTTTGTTTACATTGGGACTGAACGCAAAACAGTATACTTTGTGTGAAAATGTGAGAATGAAGCGATGTCAGAGGAAATGCCCGTGATAAAACGGTTACACCATGTGCAACCTTACGATTTGGAGCCAGAAAACGTGTCTGAGGACGAAAATACATCGGATTCATCAACTGATGATGAAGTCGTACGCGGTGCAGGTGCAAATGGAGAGCTTTTAAAGACTATCGTGTGATGTCATTCGTTACGTTCAGTGGTTCATTACACTATTCACTAATCTAACAAAATAGCGTATTTATACACTTACAGCAACAACAAACAAAAAAACAACGTAAACATTGTTTTAAATAAATCTGACAGTAAGTCACCCGCAACATTGCAATATCTTGGTACATACACAATAACCGCGAAATGTAGTATTTTCCGAATGAATGGACCTGGTCTATACCTATACATTAATACATGGATATATATGTATGTAACTCTATGGTAATACGAGCGTCAGATTTTTTTTGTTGATAAGTAGACATGGAACAAATATATTTATTAGATATTATCCATAATTGATAAAAAATGAATAATTTCGGCGCCATTATTTCTATAGTATAATATATTTGCCATAAGTTGCCATCAACACCAAACACTCTAGGAGCGGTGTTCGCAATATGACACGCTCTCTAGTCTCCACGTGCCCTCAAATATCAATACAGACTAATAAAATATTGCGGTGCACTATTGAAGTGCAGCCTAATTTGGGTACATACGTCGGTATATCACAAATAGGGAAACCTAGTTTTATGATATATTTCCTGTTTATTGTAATTACTTGAGCGGTGTAATAACGCCGAGGGCAGACGCGTATTGCACAAGACGGATATATCACATGATATTTGTCGCGCACAAAGAGAGAAAAATACTATGATTTAAATAATATAGCCAAATGTATTATGAGAACGATATAGACAGTTAGTAAGTATACTTACTCATGTATACTTACTCCTGATATACAGATCGAAAACAGTTCAAATATATAAAATTACCATAATATAAAGTATATTATTCTATTATACTTGTTTTACTTATTGCAAGAGCTAAGAGGCGTTATTGTTGTTGCTTTGCCATAAAAAATTACTGAATTAATATAAAAGCTAGTAATATTATTAATTGTCTGCCTTGTAATAAATATCCATGAAACATTTTGTATTTTTTTTCTCAGATCTATAGCCCTATATATGTTGATAATATATATCTATAATACTATTGGCAGAAAAGGGTGTATAATTTAAAATTATTAAAATTAAAATTTGGAAACAAAGACACAGTGTTTATTTCACTATTTCACCGGATTCATTTAAATTGATATGCTGAACGTTCTTAGCAATTTTTTAAAAAAAGACGGCTACATAATATTAGCGCCGTCAACTCTTCATTGAGTCGCGTAAAGACGCATGCTTCTAATTCAACAGCTAAACATTCACGGTGTATATAAAGATCTAAGACTATACACCTTTCTTCAATTTATCATACGTATACCCGATGAGGTGCTAAGATAATTGAACATAAATTTCAATCTTATTTCCTGTATGAATTTTCTCCTCAACGCCGGTCGAATAGGCGAATACAACTTGCTTGGAGACGGCGGTGTTATGCACTTCTCATTTTTATAGTCGAATATCGTTGGTACCGCTGTTGATTTTAATCTGCATGGCCTTTTGTTCTCCAAATTCAAGGATAATGAAACCAAAAGATGGACTTCCCACGAAGTCAACTCAAAATGTTTGCTACAAACTCGCGCGTCTTTCATAGGTTCCCACTTTCTCGACGAGTCGGGCGATTTTCTTCGGTAACGTCTACCCACACTTCAAATCTTAATATATCATTATCTCGATTAGGGAAACGAAAGAAACTTAGGTTATTATCTTGTCCTTCTTTATGCAAACTTTTTCACCCAGCAACAACACACGGCAGTTTTAACAAGTACCATAAAACGTAATCCTACATAGACAATACTATACAACTCAATGCGACACCGCGAATCGTGGTACCAATGACGTCAGAGGATCACGTATCACTTACCTGTCTTCAAAAAGGGCGAAACTCGAAGCGTGTGCGCTATGGGTTAAAATTGGCTACTGTGAGAAAACGGGACAACCAATAAGTGTAAGATTTGAAAATATTGTATATTTTATACGTATATTTCCGAATACATACTCAAAATACACGCTATATTTCACCTTTAAGAGTAGAACTACCTGCTGTTTCTTTTATTAGTTACCTTTGTTTATAAGTCACCGAAAGCCTTATACTCTTCATTTAGATGAGAAGCAATCAAACTTATATTAAGCGACTGCTTAATGGAATATCTAAAGATGGTCGCTTACTAAAACGATCATTCAATAGAACGAATATAAAAAGTATCCGAAAATAACGCTATCCAAATTACAGGGTGACTATACCACATGATCTATGATGTCATTATTGCTGATTCTTGAAGAAAAAAATTGTAAACATTCGCCCACATTGAAAGCTTCAGAGTGCGATAAGATTTTTATTTCTTAATCATTTGCTACCCATGAAAGCGCATTCGAACGCAAAAAATGTACGCTACCTTCGACTGATATCCTTTTTTTGTGAAAGTTGGTACTTTTCATCAAAAGTAACGGCTCGGGTGAATATAATTTCCAGGCAGGGAATGTGAGACCATGTCCCCTGTCAAGAATCCTAATAACTAATAGTAACCATGACACAGTCTTACAGTACTGTAAAGGTTGCCAAAAAAAAGAAATATATTGAAAAAAGCATTCTTGCATACAAAAAGTTGATTCTGCAAAAATATGAAAGATAGCTTTCTGCATCTATCTAAAAATGTCTTCTGGCTGTTGTGCACTGTTGTGTTTTGTTATGGCTAAAAATAGATTTAAAATAAATAAATTTGTAGCGACTACTTCTTGAAAACTGTAAGTGATATTGATATGGGACATTTTCTAAAATGATCAGCATGACATGATGTTGATCCTTGTCGAAATTTATTTTGATGCAACTTTAAACATGGCCGCTAGCAGCCATCTTTGTTTACATAGATTTATATAGTAAAAACTTGTAGCGACTACTCCTCTGAAACTACTTGACACATTTTTATGAAACTTCACAGGAATGTTGCTCTTGATGTCTTACACTTGGTAATGATGTTTATCCTGAAAGTTGGATGACACGCGGCTATTTTTTTCCGGAATCGCCCCAGTAATGCCGGGTTATTGCCCTTTAATTGATAAAAATTTGCTTAGTTCTGTCCGTCCACAGCCATATCTTAATAACCGCTTGTTTGATTTTCATTAAACTTTATTATAATATTTATCCCAATAGTGGGATGTGACGTGGCAAATTTATTTTGGAATCGTCCTAGTAACCCAGGAGTTATTGCCTTTTAATTGATAAAAATGGCTTCATTCTGTCCGTCCATAGCCATATCTTGATATCCGCTGGTTTGATTTTCATTAAACTTGATTATAATGTTTATCCCAATAGTGGGATGTGACGCGGCAAATTTATTTTGGAATCGTCCTAGTAACACCGGAGTTATTGCCCTTAATTGATAAATGTCCCCTTGAATTATTCAGGTCGTGTGTTCAAATCTCATTATTTCCTTTTTTCATGAAAAACTTTGGTTCATGGGTTCAATTTTTCTTTAAATCTCACTGGAGGCATGATTTTTGTTGTTGATTATTTCCTTTTTTCATGAGAAACCTTGGTTAATGGGTTCAAGTTTTCTTAAAAAAAAAATAATTATTTTTTAATTTTTAATTTATTTATTTTATTATTTATTTATTTATTTTTCATAAGAAACCTTGGTTCATGAGTTCATTTTTTCTTTAATTGGGAGCTTAGGGGCCCTTGTTGGATCAGTTACACAGTTATTTTTTTTTTTTTTTTTTTTTTTTTTTTTTTTTTTTCTCTCATAAGAAACCTTGGTTCATGGGTTCATTTTTTCTTTAATTGGGAGCTTATTGGCCCTTGTTGGATTAGTTTTACATAGAGTTATTTTTAAAAAAAATTATTTTTTATTTTTTTAATATTATATTTTTTTTCTCATAAGAAACCTTGGTTCATGGGTTCATTTTTTCTTTAATGGGGAGCTTAGGGGCCCTTGTTGGATCAGTTTTACAGTTTTACATAGAGTTATAGGGAAGAACTTCAAACATCTTCTCTGAAACTACAAGAGATAAAGGTTTAATCTTTTTTATTTATTATCAGCTTATTGGTTCCTCTACCAGTTTTGTTCAAATGGTATACTGGGGTCAAATTTGGCCCCGCCCCAGGGGTCGCAGTTTTACATAGACTTACACATAGGAAAAAACTTTAAAAATCTTCTTTTCTGAAACTACAAGAGTCAACAGTTTAATGTTTTGTATTTGCACTCAGCTTATGGTCCTCTACCAAGTTTGTTCAAATGGTGACATTGGGGTCAAATTTGGTTTGAGTGTTTATATTAATGGAAGTTTGATTTGTTTTAAAGCTAGCCAAACTTGAGCCAAATACATTCCTCCCCTTGAAATAACAAGATCATCTGATAGTAGCAGTAGTAATGAGATGAAGTAATCAGATTGATAAATATCACATGGCCAGGTAATTAAAAAGTTATCATTGATATACAATTCTACATTTCTTGTATATTACATTTATTACTATATTTTACACACCTGCTAATATTACACCCAGTCCAGCCCTTTAGTCCCACTATAAAAGTCAATGCCTTAAAATCGTACATCTTTTTTTCAAATCTACTATGGTGATGTATTTAAAAATACCTATATATAGTAGATATTCGAATTTATGAAGTCTCAAGGTCATGATTTAAACTAATTAAAAAATCCGAACACATTTCTTCCACTCGAGGATAATACATCATTCGCCGGGGGATATCAATTCATCAAATTTGCTTGTTTTACAGAAATTTAACATGTACACAAAATACATATATTTCAGACTACTGCTGGTAGTAAAAAGAATAAGAACTCAGAACCAAAAAGGTTAGTTAATTATGTGTCCCCCACTTTGTGTGGAGGGGAGACATATTGTTTTTGTGCTGTCTGTCTGTTTGTCTGTCTGTCTGTCTGTTGTCTGTATGTCACAAACCTTGTCCGGACTAGTTTTCTTGAACCTTTGGCGAAACTTTGCAGGGATGATCAGTACCAAGCCTTGTGCATGTCGTCGCCGTGTTCCGGTTGAGTGATTTTTGGCAGAGATGTTGCTCTTGATGTTTAGTTGGTCCTAAGTAAAAACCAGGTCGGCCAGAAATTCAATGTCCACCATAGCTATAAATAGATTTTAAAAATACAACTTTGTAGCGACTACTTCTCAAAAACCATAAGTGGTATTGACTTGGAACCTTTACTAACATGACTGGCATTACATGTAGTTGGACCTTAACAATTTTTTACTTCTACTTCTCAGAAAGTGCTGGTCCTATTTCCATAAAACTTCACAGGCTCCATGGCTGATCTATCTATCAAAATCTATTAGTAGATCTTCAAGGTCATTGACCTCTTGTTAGCTCTACTGATCAGAGATCAGCAGAGCTTATGCCGTGATGCGGTGTCCGTCGTTCGTCCGTCTGTCCATCCGTCCGTCCGTAAACATTTTTTTAGTGACTACTCCTCTGAAACTACTGAATGGATTTTCATGAAACTTTACAGAAATGTTGCCCATGAAGTCTAGTGAATCCTAGGAAAAATTCATGTTGATGTGAAATCCAAGATGGCCGCCAAATCTAAAAATAGATTTTTATAAAACAAGTTTGTAGCGACTACTTCTTGAAAACTCTAAGTGATATAGGACTCTTTCTGATATGATCAGCATGACATGATGTTGGTCCTTGTCCAAAATTGTTTTGATTCGACGTTAAACATGGCTGCGGCCATCTTTGTTTACATAAGAATTATTTAGTAAAAACTTGTAGCGACTACTCCTCTGAAACTACTTGACGGATTTTCATGAAACTTCTCAGGAATGTTGCTGTTGATGTCTAGTTGATCCTAGCACAATTTCAGGTCGGCCGGAAATTCAAGATGGCCACCACGGCTAAACATAGATTTTTAAAAACAAGTTTGTAGCGACTACTTCTTGAAAACTGTAAGTGATATTGATATGGGACTTTTTCTGAAATGATCAGCATGACAAGATGTTGATCCTTTCGAAAATTATTTTGATTCGACATTAACCATGGCTGCCATTTGCCATCTTTGTTTACCTAGAGTTATATAGTAAAAACTTCAACTTGTAGCGACTACTCCTCTGAAACTACTTGACATTTTTTTATGAAACTTCACAGGAATGCTGACCTAGCTATCAAAACTATCAGTAGAGCTTCAAGGTCATTGACCTCTTGTTTTTTTATGGCTTCATGATTTCTGTTCTATGTTCACCTTTTAACTGTAACAAATAATCATTTGTAATATGTTTTTCAGAAATGTACAAGCAAGTAACCAGAATGAGCAGAAGATTAACGTCCACTTCCATGTGTTAATTCCAGCTGAATTTAAATTCAAATCAGCTACTGATGAAGTCCAACTGCGTTTTGGACATAACACTATGGGTGGTTGGATTTCGAATGAATGGAAACTAAAGCTTGTTAAGTATGTCTGTTTTGTACATAGCTTAGTGTCTAAATAAGAAACATCATCTAGAAAGTGTTTTCACACCCATGGTACGTATCATGTCATGGCGTTGTCTGTCCGTCCATTCGTATGTCTGTACGTTTACTTTTATCTGACAAGTGATTTTGGCTAATGATGTTCTAAGTACTATGTCTACAACTATAAAACTTTGTACACATCTGAAAATGTCCCATATATCTCTCAGATTCATACTTTTCTAATTATTTCCGTTTGAAAAACGTTTAACCTGCAACTTAATGCCTTTCCCAGTTATTGTGGCTAAATAACTTTTACAGTGTAACTGTACTGATTTTCAGCATGATTCAATGAATACATTGTGTGTAGGGAAACGAGGGCAGATTAATCTGATAAAAAAAGTGGGATTTTTTAAGTAATTCTGTGTATTGTTGTTCATTTGCAACACAATTTCAACCATGTTTGCACTTTCTTGGGTGAGCATCTTAAGTTTCTTAGTGCCTTTGTTATTGAATTAATAACTATTTTCTCTACTTTTAAGGGATCAACCCATTGGTGTACTAGAGATGGGGATAGAAATTTATATCCCTAAATCATTAATTGTTGGATCAAATCTTGAGTACAAGTATGTCGTAAAAAAGCAGTCAGAGAAGAAAAAGGATGCAGCAACAGTCATATGGGACCATTACTACAGGTTGGGAAGAGTTGGTTTAGCAGTGAATAGGCATTTGAGAACACCGGATAAATGGAACGTAAAGGGTAAATATTTAAATGTTAAAAGTTAACATGACATCCAAGATGGTCACCATTATTAAAAGTATTTGAAACCTTAAAACATCTTCTCAAGAACTGCTGAGCCGATTTTAACAGTTTTGCTCAGGAATGATTGTACAATACTATCAAAATTGCAAGGTTAAAAATGACCAAACCTGGCATGGTACATAGAATGTTGGATGTTTTACCTAGGGAAATGGTTAATATTCTTCTGATACCACAAGGCATGAAGCACTCGAATATTTAGAATAATCGTATTGTCTTTTACAAAATTTATTCAAATGGTGACCCAGGGTGATTTTAAAGGGTTTAAAAAAAAATCGCGATCTCGTAGAAAATGGCGCGATCGCACATCCTAGAATAGACACTGAGGGTTCCATTGTAATGTTTTTGTTTGTGGCATAGAGATACACAAAATTTATAACATGTATTTATGCTTAAATTCTTCATTGATCCAATATCTGCAATTTAAAACAATTAAAAAATATTTACCAGTCGAAGTTTTTTTTAAATTTCATGTTTGCGTGACACCTATCAAAATTTAGCGTAATAATATGACGAAAAATACAACCCTGGGATGATTTCACCCACGATGTGTAAAATGAGACAGAATTAGCTAGAAATATTATATCAACATGAATTTTCTCTTCCTAAAATGTTGTAGATTCAGAACCTGGTAAGGATAAATGAATGTATGCAATGGAAAGTCCTGTAAAATATAGAAAAGTGGAACTTGTGTTTTTCCATCTACCTCCTTTATTTTTAGGGCACGAGTATTCAAGGGAGATAATAGTGTTGAGACCTTAAGGTTATGGTCCTCTACTAAGTTTTTTTTTATGCCCCCGAAGGATGGCATATAGTAGTCGCACCGTCCGTCCGTCAGTCAGTCAGTCAATCGGTTCGTCCGTACAATCGTGTCCGGTAAATAACTCGGACAATAATGGATGGATTTTCAAATAACTTGGCACAAGTACTCACTACAACAAGAAGACGTGTCGCGCGCAAAGTCCCGGTCTGTGGCTCCAAGGTCAAGGTCACACTAAGAGGTCAAAGGTAAAAACGAAGTACTTTTACGTCTGGTAAATGACTCAGACAATAATGGATGGATTTTCAAATAACGTGGCACAAGTGCTCACCACAACAAAATGACTTGTCGCGTGCGAAGTCCAGGTCCGTGGCTCCAAGGTCAAGGTCACACTAAGCAGTCAAAGGTCAGAAAGAAGTACTTTCGTGTCCGGTAAATGACTCTCACAATAATGAATGAATGTCCGTGTTTCTTGTCTGGTAAAAAACTGTGACATTCATGGAGAGATTTTCAAACAACCTGCCACAAGTGTTCACCACAACAAGATGACTTGTCACGCACACAATCCAGGTCAGTAGCTTCAAGGTCAAGGTCACACTTGGAGGTCAAAGGTCAAAAAAAGTTCTATTGCGTCCATATTTCATGTCCGTTAAATAATTCTGACATTCATGGATGGATTTTCAAATAACTTGGCAGAAGTGTTCACCACAACAAGACTGTCGCGCGCAAAATCCAGGTCCATAGCATCAAGGTAAAGGTCACACTTATAGGTCAGAAGATGCCTTATTTAACTTTGTCATCGGTCACCTTCAAGGTTTGCTGAACTTTTACCTGATTTTACCATTATGCACATCAAGATTTATAAAACATAGTTCAAACTTATGATGTCACATTTTGAGCTGTATGCATAAACATATTGCTCATATATTCACAAACCACTTCGGGGGCATTTGTCACTTACATTGACATTTCTTGTTTATATATATATGTGTTTTTTTAAGTATTTGGATAGTGCTCCTTAACATGTACCATGATTTGTGAAGTCTAAACGGAATTTTTATGTTCAAAAAGAACTGAGCTACACACACACATGTTAACCACTATGTTATTTAAAACCAAAGGTTTCCTGCCAAACTTTGCATTCTTATAAATGAACTTTACTGTCCTCAGACAATCCAACAATTTCATTTATGATTGTTAAGATTCCTGGCATCAGTACGATGGTGTGATGATCAGAGAACCAAAGGAGGGCATTTACAATGTATTAGTTTACCTAACAAGGAAGAGCAAATTTATCAAGGATGCTGAAATCACTTTACAAGTGTTTGGTGGTAAAATGGTGCAGGCGTTGATGGAAGTAAATGTAAATGCACAAGCAGTTGATGATGCAGTTGAGATGTCAGAACTACTGATGTTTAGTATAAAGAGAATCTATTTCACTGATACAAAGTGCTGGTCATCAGAGAAAGATCTGTTGAAAGAAGTAAGTGTTTTTTAATTTAGGGTCTCTGGATACTGTATATGTATAAACTCTATTTTACTTAAAGGCAGACAATTCCACCTTTACTCTTTTTGTGTCACCTGCATAGCATGGCAGACACTTAGGGATCACTTTGTCTGTTGTCTTCTGTCATCCGTCCTCTTTAACCTGCAACCTAACCTTGGCCATAACTTGAAAGGTATTTGACTTTGGTTCGTGAAACTTCACTCACATCTTCATATTAACACAATAATGCTGTTACACATGTCCAATAACTCTGACTTCATTTTGACAGAGTTGTGCCCCCTTTCATAAAACTTTAACCTGCAACCTAACCAGGCTCATAACTGGCCATAACTTAAGAAGTATTTGACCTATGTTCATGAAACTTGAAAACATTTTCATCTTACCACACAGAATATATTTCCCCATGACCAATAACTCTGATTTTGATTTTTACACAGTTATGACCCCTTTCATAAAGCTTTAACCTGCAATCTAACCAAGCTCATAACTAGCCATAACTTAACGAGCCCAATATAGGTGGCTTTAAAGTAGAATACCGCTTAAGCTGGTGCTAGGGAGCGTGAGAAGTGTTGCTTCTTTCATTACTTCTCATGAACAGACTCAATAAAACCGAGTCTGCTGCTTTGTTCTCTGAATTGTGTTTGTTGCTCTCAAAGGATCACCTTTATCAGTATTTATTAACATGCACACTAGCGTTCGTTTAGTGCAGTGTGGCGGCTGTAAAAAGTCTCCCCGTGCTACGAATCAGTAGTGTTATTTTTTACTGGTCCTTTGGGACCAACGAGCCCAATATAGGTGGCTTTAAAGTAGAATACCGCTTAAGCCGGTGCTAGGGGGCGTGAGAAGTGTTGCTTCTTTCATTACTTCTCATGAACAGACTCAATAAAACCGAGTCTGCTGCTTTATTCTCTGAATTGTGTTTGTTGCTCTCAAAGGATCACCTTTATCAGTATTTATTAACATGCACACTAGCGTTCGTTTAGTGCAGCGTGGCGGCTGTAAAAAGTCTCCCCGTGCTACGAATCAGTAGTGTTATTTTTTACTGGTCCTTTGGGACCAACGAGCCCAATATAGGTGGCTTTAAAGTAGAATACCGCTTAAGCCGGAGCTAGGGGGCGTGAGAAGTGTTGCTTCTTTCATTACTTCTCATGAACAGACTCAATAAAACCGAGTCTGCTGCTTTATTCTCTGAATTGTGTTTGTTGCTCTCAAAGGATCACCTTTATCAGTATTTATTAAGAAGTACTTGACCTATGTTCATGAAACTTCACACACATATTCATCTTAAAGGGAATGTAGCGACTCAGCCAAACCATCTTTAAACTTGAAAAAAGGTGAAAGAATTATCAAAATCGGTTGATAAACAAAGACGATATGATCACTTGAAGGTTCTATTGAAACTGATATGGAAGCCGCCATTTTGAGAGCTATGACGTCATAGTTCTAAATGAACATATATGAAATACTTATAAATATGAAACATTACTGATTTATTGGAAAACTATGACAGCAAGCGTATGAAAAATATGTATACTTAATAGCAATAATGCTTTATATGACCAGTAAAGGATTTTGCATTCATTTGCAGTGATTTTCTTTGCTTTAAATGATATTTATCAATATTCCATACATGGTAATTTAGAACTATGACGTCATAGTTCTCAAAATGGCGGCTCCCATATCCATTTTAGAACAACATGCAAATGGTCATATCTTTTTTGTTTATCATCCGAATTGGATAATTCTTTCACCTTTTTCCAAATTGTTCAGAACTCTCAATAATTTAACTTGATTGGCTGTGTCGCTACATTCCCTTTAACAGAAAGAATATTGTTACATGTGTTCAATAACTCTGACTTTCATTTTGGCATAGTTATGCCCCTTTTCATAAAACTTTCACCTGCAACCTAACCTAGCTCATAACTTGGCAAAATATTGACCTATGGTCATGAAACTTTATACAGTTCTTCCTTATCAATATTTATGCCCCTTTTCATAAAATAACACTTAACAAATCCAGCTCCATAATTCATGAAGGATTGCTCCCCCTGTCTTCAAACTTTATAGTTAGATTGTACTTGCTGAATAAGCACAAGGCAGGCAACAGAAATGTTCCGTGGAACACCCTTCTAGTTATAATTAAGAAATAAAATATTTCCAGTGGGTTTATATTGTCCCAGAAAAATACCTGGTGAGTGGGACTTGAAGTTCATCGATAATAAGGGCCGAAGGTCCAAGGTTTCAATGTGTTTCAAGTCCCAACCCCAGGATTTGATCTTGCACAATATAAACTCGCTGGAAATATTTTATTTCTTATCTGACATGGAGTTTTATGTATCGAAAGATTGCACAAAATACAAACAAATTGTCACAACTTACATTTTATGCCCATCTCTCAACATCAAATGAGAAGAATATACAGCTTCATCCTATTTAAATATGTTGTTGGAACGTAGCTTCGCTTAAAATAATGCATTTCATTGCATTGTTGTTTTGCATCTGACGTTTAAAATGACGCCTCGATGGTTAATGTGTTTTCTGGCGTTTAAAATGACATCTTAATGGTTGCATACATAATATCAGAGGTATTTTATAGCTTTTTTAAGACCTCCCCAATTCCTGAAAAATATGAGATCCAAAATCTATATGAAGCACAAATCCTTTAAACCATACACCTAATAACCTAATCACAATTATGACGGTATTTTAACCTGCATCAAATTTGATTTCTACACCCATTTTTCAATAGACAGAGCCATGGATTAACAAAACCATGATATAAACATATGCTAACACTGAATCATATCACATTTTTCCATTTGTATTTCCGTATTATTTTTAAAATTTGATATACCCCACCCACTGGACTGCAATCTTACCTTTATTTGCATAAGTCTTGTTGCATATTTTACAAACAACTACAGACATATCACATAGTGTAGTGACAATCCGTTCCGTTAGTTCACTATCAATCTTCACCGAATTTGACCTTAAAACGACGATTATTCGATTTCTACTCGTTCATCGTTTAATCATTAATGTTAGGTATCAACTTGCCAATGACTAAAAAAGCTTATGTGAATAATGTATTCAATAATTAAGTGTGATTTGAGTTCACCTATGAAATGAAAGCTCAAATAAACTATTGAGTTGAGCTTTTGTCTGCCGTTCATACAAACATACATGTACATCCATTAACTTTTTAACTAAACTGCCCAAAGGACAGGCTAGTTTAGTAGATGCATGCTCCCAGTAAGTCTTTAATAGTAACATACTCAACTTTAAAACTTAAAATAATAATGATAATGTTATTTTGTCTCAGTCGGAATTAAGTTCACTATCTTTTTACATTTTTACATTTGCTTTTGAGATCAACTCAAACTTACTTGTTGATGTATGGTTTTGACTGATTTAATATTTTTCAGTTTGTATATGCATTGAATATGTTTCATTTGTTTATATTGTGGATGTTTTTTCAATGTGTTTATATATTGTAATCTCTAAAGAGGATAATTATACAGAATGAATGTGTAGACTGTAGGCCTACTACCAGGTGATATATTAAAACTCATTTCTCATTTTAGCTTGGAGAATTACTCTTGCAACCTCTAGTTACTGCCCTAAGAGATTTTCTAAAATCAGAGAGACCTGAGACTGAAAGAGAATATAAAAAGAGAATTATCACAACCCTTGCTCTGTTAGCCATCATGAAAAAGCTCAATCTTGCAAATTTCAAAATAGAGGAAGGTCTGAGGGGCAAGATCTGCAGATCTTTGATAGTTCATCCGTTACCAGAAAAGAAATCATGCAAAGAATTAGACTTCATTGAAATACATTTTCCAAAGAAAAGGTTTGAAATATTATTTTCAAATTGAAGATATTTTATTTTAAGTCACCATTTTGACTGTACCCTGGATAGACACATGTAGTGTAATTTGTTGTTCTTTGTTTCATTGTGTGTTTGTGGTTGACTGTCGTCCTTGAATGCTACTTTTCCTGTTCAGTTTTTATATCTACTGTTTACCTCTACTGGCCAAGGGCCAGCAGAGCTTATGGGATGGCGAGTTGTCCCTCGTTTGTCGTCTGATCTTTTACCACGTTAAGATGATAGGGCCTTCATTTTTCATCCGATCTTTACCAAACTTTACCAGATTGTTAATATCAATAAGAGCTCAGAAAAGTTCAAAAACCAGCTAGGTCGGACAAGTAACAGTAGAGTTATGGACCTAGGTTTAGTTAAAAATGCTATATTTTGCCTCATTAAGACAATAGGGTCTTCATTTTTCGTCCGATCTTTACCAAACTTGATCAGATTGTTACTATCAATGAAATCTTGGACAAGGTTGAAAACAAACCAAATCAGATCAGTAACACCGGAGTTATGGCCCTTGATTTAGTTAAAAAATGCAGTATTTTGCCTTGTTAAGACGAAAGAGCCTTCATTTGACCGGATTTAAATGAAACGTTGCAGGGATGATCAGTACCAAGTCTAGTTGTACATATAGTCACCGTGTTCCGGTTGAATTATTTTGGCGGGGTTATGGCCCTTTAAATGTTTTAATACACAAACTTTGTCTGGACTAGTTATCTTGAACCCCTGGCTGGATTTAAACGAAACTTTTTATGGATGATCAGTTCCATGTCTAGTTATGCATATCATTGCTTTGTTCCGGTTGAATGATTTTTTGGCAGGGTTATGGCCCTTTAAAGGTTTTAATACGCAAACTTTGTCCTGACTAGTTCTCCTGAACTGGATTTCAAGGAAACTTAAAATTGCAGGGATGATTGGTACCACACCCAGTTTTTCATATCAGCATTATGTTCGGATTTACAGGTTTTAAGCAGAGTTACGGCCCTTTAAAGGTTTTTGATACACAAACTTTTTCTGGGCTAGTTCTCCTGAACCCCTGGCCGGATTTCAACAAAACTTGACAATGATGATCAGTGTCAAGCCTAGTTGTGTATATCATCGCCGTATTCCATCTGAATGATATTTGGCAGAGTTATGGCTCTTTAAAGGTTTTAATACACAAACCTTTTCCAGACTAGTCTCTTCAGAACTCCTGGCCGTGTTTCAACAAATCTTGTCAGGGATGATGAATACCAAGCCTAGTTGCGTCTATCATTGCTGTGTTGAATGAGTTTTGGCACAGTTATGGCCCTTTTAAGGTTTTAATACACTAACTTTGTACAGTTGAAGGAGTTTTGACAAGAGTTATGGCCCCTTATACATAAGCTTTATCTTTAGCCAGTAGAGCATCCACAGGCCCTCTTGGGCCTCTTGTTTTTGTGTTGTTTTGCTACATTTTATTTTGAATTTGTTTTTTTTTGATTTTTTTTTTGAATTTAATTTTTTATTTTTTTATTTTTTTTTATTGTCTTTATTTAAGTAAAGGCCTATTATTAGATACATAAAATAGGAAAAATATAGCATTTTGTAAAAATTCCAACAAAATCAAAAAATTTAAGCATTATGGTATGGTTCCTAAAAACCAATATTAAATCTCAATATGCATGGTGACCTATAAATTTAATTGCATATATATATTGTCTTAATATATGTTCAAATAAGTGCCTAGGAAGTTTGAACAAATTCTGTTATTAGGAACATAACAAAAAAGGAAAATATACCATTTCTATATAATTTCATACAAAACTTGTCCTTTTAGCATAGGGGTAGGGTTTCAATTTTTTTAGCTCTACTGGCCAAGGGCCAGCAGAGCTTATGGGATGGTGTGTTGTCCGTCTTCCGTCGTCCGTCGTCCGTCGTCCGTCCGTCCGTCCGTCCGTTAACTTTTGCTTGTGTACACTCTAGAGGCCACATTTCTGATGCAATCATCATGAAACTTTGTCAGAATGTTTGTCTCAATGAAATCTGGGTCAAGTTCGAAAATGGGTCATGTGGGGTCAAAAACTAGGTCACTAGGTCAAATATTGGAAAAACCTTGTGTACACTCTAAAGGCCATATTTTTGACCCCAGCTTGATGCAACTTTGTCAGAATGTTTGTCTTAATTATATCTTGGTCAAGTTTGAAAATGGGTCACATGGGGTTAAAAACTAGGTCACTAGGTCAAATATTGGAAAAACCTTGTGTACACTCTAGAGGCCATATTTTTTACCCGAGCTTGATGCAACTTTGTCAGAATGTTTGTCTTAATTATATCTTGGTCAAGTTTGAAAATGGGTCACATGGGGTTAAAAACTAGGTCAAATACTTGATAAACCTTGTGTACACTCTAGAAGCCGTATTTCTGACCCAATCTTGATGAAACTTTGTCAAAATGTTTGTCTTAATTATATCTTGGTCAAGTTCAAAAATGGGTCACATGGTATTAAAAACTAGGTCACTAGGTCAAACTTTGGGAAAACCGTGTGTACACTCTAGAGGCCATGTTTTTGACCCGATCTTGATGCAATTTTGTCAGAATATTTGTCTCAATTATAGCTTGCTTAAGTTCGAAAATGGGTCACACAGGGTCAAAAACTAGGTCACTAGGTCAGATACTTGAAAAACCTTGTGTACACTCTAGAGGCCATATTTCTGACCCGATCTTGATGAAACTTTGTGGACATGTTGTCTTAATTATATTTTGGTCAAGTTCGAAAATGGGTCCCATGGGGTCAAAAACTAGGTCACTAGGTCAAATACTTGAAAAACCTTGTGAACACTCTAGACGCCATATTTTTGACCAGATCTTGATGAAACTTTCTCAGATTGTTTATCTGAATTATATCTTGATCAAGTTTCAAAATGGGTCACATGGGATCAAAAAACTATATCACTAGGTCAATATTGGAATTTGCTTGTGGGCACTCCAGAGGCCACAATTTTGACCCCTATTCAGCTCACCAGAGCACGGTATCGGATGGAGTAAACTTGAACAATCTTTTCAAAAACTAAAATGCCTAGCCCTAGAGCATTTATTGCTTTGCAGCATGTGATGGACCTGTGACAATTCTGCCCTGTTCATCGGGAGCCTTACCCTCGGGGTCACATGTTAACATACAGTTATGTAAGCAATACTTGAAAAATCTATATGTCACAAACAAGGCCTATAGCTTTCATATTTGGTATGTAGTACCATCTAGCATTTGCTATAAGCTTATGGTCCTCTACCAATTTTGTTCAAATGGTGACCCTGGGTCACATTTGGCCCCGCCCCAGGGGTCACAGTTTACATAGGCTTGTATAGGGAAAAACTTTAAAAAATCTCTGGAACTGCAAAAGTCAGAGGTTTAATATTTTGCATTTGTTATAAGCTTATGGTCCTCTACCAAGTTTGTTCAAATGGTGACCCAGGGGTCACATTTGGCCCCACCCCGGGGGTCACAGTTTTACATAGGCTTGTATAGGGAGAAATTGAAAAAAATCTTCTTCTCTGGAACCACATGGCACAGAGCTCTCATTTATTACATGTAGCATCAGCTTATGGTCCTCTACTAAGTTTGTTCAAATGGTGACCGTGGGGTCAAATTTGTCCACGCCCCGAGGGTCACACTTTTACATAGACTTATATAGGACTTTTTTTTATTATTGCACCAGTAATATATTAAAACTAATAGCATAATAAGACGAAATAGTGAATACTTCAAATTTTATTGATGTAAATGTCACCAGGGTAAAAGTAAAAATGATACTGCATATATAAATCAAGACAGCCATTTCAAATATTTCAAAATTGCCGTGTGTCCCTTTAAAGGTTTTAATACACAAATTTTGTTCTGACTAGTTCTCCTGAACCCCTGGCCGGATTTAAACGAAGCTTTTTAGGGATGATCAATTCCATGTCTAGTTGTGCAAATCATTGCTGTATTCTGGTTAAATTATTTTTTTTGGCAGAATTATGAGCCTTTAAAGGTTTTAGTACACAAACTTTGTCTGATCTACTTTTCTTGAACCCCTTACCAGATTTCAATGAAACTTTGCAGGGATGATCAGCACCAAACCTAGTTGTGCATATCATCGTCACGTTCCGGTTTACAGATATTTGGCAGAATTATGGCCCTTTAAAGGATTTTGATACCACAATTTTTTTCTGAGCTAGTTCTCCTGAACCCCTGGCTGATACAAACTTCAAGATTAAGGTGTGTGGCTGTGAGAAATGAATGTAAAAACTACAAGATTTATAAACAGAACATAAACTACAATACGAAACCAGGGAGTAAGTATATTTCCTCTTCAGCTTACTCCCTGAGGAGTAAGTATACCTCCCTGAGGAGTAATTCATAATTTTCCATTGCAGAGATGTTGAAATTTTATCTTTTTTTCAGTAGGTGATAAAATTTGTCTTACTCAGTTTTTATCCTTAGGTTCTATAGTAAACCATATATTTTTGGCAGAGTAAAAAGACGATCATTTTTAATATATTGATTTTGAAAGACATACTTATTAAATCAGTTTGCATGAATGTGCATTAAATGTGCAGGTTTTTAAAAGAAATGGTACTGTAGATACCTTAATTTTAACAGTAAACTTGGTTGAACATCAAGGATAAAGACCGAGTTTATCACCTACCAAAATGTATTGGTATGTCTTATTTCTGGTCACTGATTGGTCAGTCTTTTTAATGTTGCTCTATCAAAATTATGAATGGCCCGTGTTCGGAACGTCCAATGGCCACAGTACGAATCGCCTATTTACCTGGGTACGAACCGTCAAAGGTACGATACGTGCATAACTCGGCTTTTATCCCCAACCCTTTTTTAAAACAGGACGCCATTGTAAGTATGGGGATATATATAAACATCATTTGCCAGAGAAAACTGCATTTACGTACATTTCACGATGATTTTCGTTGGTTGGAACGTGCGTGAATATAATAAAACGTTCCCTTTATTAAATTATATTATTAGTTCTGATTAATTCTTGCGTGTAAGTTGTAATAGCCGTGTTACAAACGTATCGTGTATTCGCGAAAATTCCAGAAGTTCACTAACGCCACAATTTTACATTCATTACTAACCATATTAACACTCCAGTTTTCATTGCAAATTGTAATTATTATATGTTATTAAATGTTCATGAATGAAATTGTCTTTGTTTGATTTTGGTCTGAATTTATGAAAAAAACAAAACCTTCCCCACCCACCTTGCTCCAAAGCCTGACCTTCGTGGCTATTAGAAGTGTTTTTAATAGGTTTTGATTTTCTACGATTTTTAACTCCTGTTACGCCATGATGCCATTGTTCTACATTCATGGCAAATGTGTTTGAGGTAACTTCGAACAAATAATCTTTACATTGATATGGGGGCGCTTCTCAGCTAAATGGAAAGTATAACATCAGTCAAATATACAGCAAGGACATAGCAAAGATAACTTCAAGAATGATGCTTTCTGGAAATTTATTATATCTCCACATTTGTATCAAAATGTCAATGTTTTTGATCCTCTTTAAGTCACATGGTGAAAGTGCTATGTCAAAACAATCGCATGCGTAGTTGCAAGTCGTGGTGAAGAAAGGTTGTGAATTTATTTTGAAAGTACAAAGTTTTGTCTCCATAAAAATGTGATTTTTATAATAATTATCATGAGATAAAATAGAACGATAATGCTTAGAAAATTGTGTGATGATCGTTACTAGCGTCTGTCAAAAAGAGTATCAGTTCAAATGAACTTCAGTGATTTTCACAGCAACTTTTCAATGGGTGAAAGAATGTTTATATTTCCTGAAAAAGTAACTATATCTTGGCTTCCGGCGTTTTTTCAAATACAGAAAATCATTTAATTGATACCCAGCCGTGAGTCTGTCAAATTGTTATGTCCGTGCGCGACGAAGGATTTATCATCATATGCGACAGTGGCCTAATGCATATTTGTATAGTGAAAACGAGGCTATTGTCAACCCACGAGGTCGGAGCGACCTTTCTCGAAGAAGACGGTGGGCCTTATGGTATGTATTTGGTGTCGGTCAACATGAATTTCAGTGTAACTGCCGTGACAAGAATGTAATCCATGCAGTTACGGAATCCATGTATCGTGTATTATAGTATACAAACTGGCAACCTTTTATAATTTATAATGTTCAATAAATTACTAAATGAATACGAAATAACGCTCGTAATATTCTACTACGCTCTTGCATGGAGTATTCATGACACGGAAGTAACTATTTTGACTGGAAAATGAGCATGCACGAACTTTAGACGTAACTGCCGAGCGCATTCTGAATTGTTTGAAGCAATAGACACTGAGAAAATCCCAATGAAATAGCGTAGATGAATACGTTCTAATCGTAATTATATTTATTCAACAAAATTCCAGAAAACAAGTGATATTAGCAAACAAAGTTTAGATAATGATGACGTCCGTTACGTATTGACGGTGTTGTGTGTATACGGACATAACATTTGACTGATGTCTGTAAATAGACGAGAATCAAACATAACTGCCGATGACATTCTGCAATGTTTGAAGTAATCGACAGTAAGCCCATCTCAATGAAATATCGAAGCGTGTGTAAGTAACTAATGTCACAGAATTGTACATGTTTGTCACGCATGCGAGCATTAGGGACAGGTGTAGGTGAAATTCAACATGAAGCATTAGGGAGAGGTGTAGGTGGAATTCAACATGCAAGCATTACGGAGAGGTGTAGGTGGAATTAGGTGTGTTCATGAAGTTCATGGTAAATGAATAAAGTCACTAGTTTGTTATCATGTGTCATTATTTTCACCCACTTCTATTAATTAAAACAGTCTAAGTTCATTTTACCAATGAAATAAATTTACATACTGGTAAGATTAACTAAAGTGTACTGTAGCATGTATCTTAGTAAATTACACCATAATTCAGTCCAGATTTCTTAGATATTGGCCGAAAATATATAGGGTGTTTTCAACCTTGCATGATTTAAAGCAACCAATGCAATTGGTAACTATGCCATGTGTCCTAGTTACCATTTGGTCGCCATTTGCATCATGCAATTTAGTGAATAAACTCCCTATTCATTTTATACTTCCACCAAAATCTGCCTGAATTTTGTCATTTTCCTTTCCATTCTACCTAGATACATGTCACAGTACACGTTAGTAATCATTAAAGACTATTTAATTTTGTTTTCTAGGTATCGCTCACAGCTTATATTATTGAAAACCGTGGACTACATACATACTTTTATATCTAAACAGTTTACATTTTTATTGTGTTTATTGTGTTATTTGTGATCATTTGGGAAAGTGAATTGGATGTGATTTGGTGAAGTATTACAAGTACTCGGTCAATTTTGAGGCTTGTGTGGTAGTGTTCGAACGTGTTGTGGGAAAGTGGTTGTGTACTGAATTTTTATTGTGTTATTTGTGATCATTTGGGAAAGTGAATTGGATGTGATTTGGAGACGTATTACAAGTACTCAGACAATTGTGAGGCTCTGTGTGGTAGCGTTGGATTGTGTTGTGCGAAACTGGTTGTGTACTGAAGAGAACATAAACACATCTTCAGGATATTAATCACTTGGTTGAAGGTGAAGTGTTGTTTTATTTCATTGCTTAACTAGTATAATAGTAATGTTCCTGTTGTATGATTGGATATATTATAGTAACACATGCAGCAGTCATTGGTCAATACAGTCGATTTCGGTTATTAGCACAGTCGATTTCGGTTATTAGCATAGTCGATTTGTCAAGAAAATATATGCGATTAACCAGAGTATTCGAATAACCGAAACTGAACATTTTGTACATGTAGCGGTGCACGTTTCTACTTTCGTTTTACTGTTCTGTTAATACTTACATAGAAACTCCATAAAAGCGAGTTAATTCTATGTAAGATGTTTGATAGGATTATTATTGTGCATATCCATTTTGTATTTACCGTTATTTGATAGATTTTACGCAATATTTATGCGTATTTATTTTCTTTCGACCTGCGTCGCTTTGCTATTGTTTGTAGTGTGAATTACACAGCCATGATAATAACACAAAAGCTTATTTTATTTTTCATTTATTAAGTAACCTCTATGAGCTACTCAATGTCATATGCATCTCTACCGACACTAGCAAACTGAGAGCAGTAAATAATTAACAACACATTGCTTTACATTGCGTACAAACTTATTATTAAATCGTGTATGCTTATTGGTGAGCGATCGTCATGGCGTGGAAGCTTTACGGAAACCGCACAAAATGGCAAACTCTCTCAGCAAGCCAATTAGCACCTTTTGTCAATCAATTTGCCTCGGGCTTATCTCTGTGACCGTGTCAATCAATTAACAGTTGCAAAATACAGGTAAATTTGACTTTCAGTATGCAATTAGCCAGATATTTGTTATGCAATTATCTGGAATGTGACAAAAACCTATGTTTTTTTACATGCAAAAGTATACGAATGGTTTTGTGTTTCAAAACTTTATGCAATTTACCGAATTATGCAATTAACCGATATGCGATTAAACGGAATCGACTGTAGTCACAAAAGTTGTTCACTCTTTTCTTAACCCTTTACTCCATGAATACGCATTTTAACGCATCTAGAGCAGACGACTTTAGAAAACACTGTGACAAAAGAAGAAACTGCTCGAGCAATTTCTCCTGTTGTACTGTCATTTGTCGTAATTAACTATAATCGTCTGCTGATGCTTTCAATTTGGACCTGTCACAGAATTCCGTATGGGGAAATGTGTTAAACAATTTTAATCAAATTTTTAAACATTTAATGTAAAGTGTGAAATGAATTTGTATATGTTAGCGCTTTCCTCCATGTAACAAATCTACAGCAGACAACTTTGAAATGATCTTGGCAAATATATGAAAAAATTCGTTAATTGCACATGCAATTATTCAACTGACTTGAAAACATTATAACAAAAACAGTTGTCTGCTGCAGAGGCATCATAGTTTTGATCAAAATTGTACAGGTGGTGTTCATTAACTAGAGATCCAATACTACATGTCCAGAGTTATCATAATCTGTCGCCGAGCCCGGATAGCTCAGTAGGTAGTGCCGCCGACTTGTTGAGTACAGGGGTCGCTAGTTCGAACCCCGGCTTGACCAACATCCTTTCCGACGTTTAATGAAAGTCCTTGTGACCAGATTCATTCGTCTCCAACCACTGAACAATATTCATGTGGAGAAGCAGTCAATGGTGTTAAAACTCATTCATTCATAATCTGTCCCTGATGATTAGAAATTACATAGTTTGTCTTATTTAGCCAATTCAGTCCATAGTTTCAGTCTGATTGTTTCAAACATGTACAACATATTTATATAAATGAGAAATCAAGCTCTATAGTAAATGAGTAAAATCAGCCAGTATGTCTTAGAGTTATCTGACCCTAATTGTCAAAAACACATATTTCGCCCCATTCAGGTGATGAAATCCTTAATTCTTTTGATTCTTTATTAAGAATGAATGAATGAATGGGTTTTAACACCGTTTTCAACAGTATTTCAGTTATATCATGGCGATCAGTGCACAAAACTCATTCATTCATAATCTGCTCCTGATGATTAGAAATTACATAGTTTCTCTTATTTAGCCAATTCAGTCCATCGTTTCAATCTGATTGTTTCAAACATGTACAACATATTTATATAAATGAGAAATCAAGCTCTATAGTAAATGAGTAAAATCAGCCAGTATGTCTTAGAGTTATCTGACCCTAATTGTCAAAAACACATATTTCGCCCCATTCAGGTGATGAAATCCTTAATTCTTTTGATTCTTTATTAAGAATGAATGAATGAATGGGTTTTAACACCGTTTTCAACAGTATTTCAGTTATATCATGGCGATCAGTGCACAAAACTCATTCATTCATAATCTGCTCCTGATGATTAGAAATTACATAGTTTCTCTTATTTAGCCAATTCAGTCCATAGTTTCAATCTGATTGTTTCAAACATGTACAACATATTTATATAAATGAGAAATCAAGCTTTATAGTAAATGAGTAAAATCAGCCAGTATGTCTAGAGTTATCTGACCCTAATTGTCAAAAATACATATTTCGCCCCATTCAGGTGATGAAATCCTTAATTCCTTTGATTCTTTATTAAGAATGAATGAATGGGTTTTAACACCGTTTTCAACAGTATTTCAGTTATATCATGGCGATCAGTGCACCTATCCATGTATCCTGGTATTTCGTCGCCAGTACCACACACACCATTCTTGCTAAGCCAGTTAAGCAATGTCCAGTGGTGAGAGACGAATGAATCTGGTCACAATGACTTTCATTAAACGTCGGAAAGAATGTTGACCTAGCCGTGGTTTGAACCAGCAACCCCTGTACTCAAATTCAGCGACGCTACCGACAGCTAAATTTGAAAACACATTTTGTGCTATTATATTTGATTCTTGAAATGTTGACTTTTTAAGCAATTTATTTTGCTTTAAGTAATTTCATAGTAAAGTGCATGTTTTATTTTATTGTATTTCCTGAAGAATGCCTAAGTTGAAGAGGAAGTCAGGCGCTCAGAGGAGTTCATCCAATCGGTTGGAAATGAGGTTTAGGAGAGTCGTTGATGGTGGTGTTCCAGGCAGCAGTCTTGTAGATCCTGCCGAATCTGTGTCAGATGGCGGTCCCGGTGTGCCTATGGCTGCTTCAGTAGTTGGGACGTCTGGTTTGGGCGCTGATAAACAGATGGAGGTCAAAGCCCACCTCTATAAGCCTTTTCGGCCATCTGTCTTGGGCGCTGATAAACAGATGGAGGTCAAAGCCCACCTCTTTAAGCCCTCTGGGCCATCTGTTCTATATAGTTCGCTTGATTGTTTGCCATGTAGTTCTGCTGAAAGTTTGCTTGAGAACAAACCACATATATTACCTGAATGTATGCTTGATAATGCTCATGGATCTCCGATTGATACTGAATACACACATCATACTGTACAGCAACCAAGATTTGACTCAATTTCTTTTGATCAGATTAAACCAACTGAACAGTCAACTGATTTCATGTTCATAGCTACACCCATTACAATGAATCCGTTCGGTTCAAAGAATTTCATTCGTGGATCATTTCACCAAGGACATGATATATTTACTCCACAATCACGTGGTAGTCAGTGTGTCGCCATTTCTTTGTGTGCTCTGATATATGGACAGACTACAGTGATGGATTCACAGGCAGTGCTTGACAATGTGCTTATTGAAGGTGATACTTTGTACAAGAAGATTATTTCTGAATTGCATGGGAAAGGAATGTTGCAAAGCAACCTGTTAAGTTTTGAAGAAATCCCATCCGAGGTCAATGTCTTTAATACAAATCTATATGTTTTGAAATCTGATGTTATATCTGGTATAGCTGTTCAACAGTGCGAGACTTCCAATTTGCCCACTCTTCATCAGTCCCTGTATTTAGCATTACAAATATCAAATCAAATGCTAGTTATAATAAGAGGCCTATGCTCCGCAGTATATATAACCACTGAACAGTATCACTTTTTTGATTCACATTCACATGGACAAGATGGCTTATCTGCACCTGATGGTACATCCATTTTTTTGTCCTTTGATTGCTTGGAAGATTTGGTTGCATACATGTATGTATTTTATGGAAGCATGAACATTGACATGTGTACACAGTTTGATATATTGCCGTTGCATTTCACAATGATGGATTCTGGTGTACATACACACAATGAAGGTCTTTGCCCTACAGTCATATCTGATTGGAAAACAGTATCATGCAAGAAATACAGAAGGAATAGTAGTCACAGTCCAGATATTTATGCAGATCAAACAAATCTCTTAGATAATTACTTCCAAGACCAAGAAAGTAAGGCCTTAAGAAAACATACTTCTGATATTGACAGGCATTCAAGCAAAGACAAAAGGTCTTACATGAAAACCTACATGAGAAAACGAAGACAAGATCCTTTAATTAGAGCAAAACAAAAGAATCGCGAGCTAAAGAGTAAACGGAAAGCCAGAAAAGATCCTTTAATTAGAGCAAAAGAAAAGAATCAAGAGCTAGAGAGTAAACGGAAAGCCAGAAAAGATCCTTTAATTAGAGCAAAAGAAAAGAATCAAGAGGTAGAGAGTAAACGGAAAGCCAGAAAAGATCCTTTAATTAGAGCAAAAGAAAAGAATCAAGAGCTAGAGAGTAAACGGAAAGCCAGAAAAGATCCTTTAATTAGAGCAAAAGAAAAGAATCAAGAGGTAGAGAGTAAACGGAAAGCCAGAAAAGATCCTATTGTAAAGTCAGCAGAAAAAACGAAGAGGCAGGAACTACGTCAAGATCCTTTAATTAGAGCAAAAGAAAAGAATCAAGAGCTAGAGAGTAAACGGAAAGCCAGAAAAGATCCTATTGTAAAGTCAGCAGAAAAAACGAAAAGACAGGAACTACGTCAAGATCCTTTAATTAGAGCAAAAGAAAAGAATCAAGAGCTAGAGAGTAAACGGAAAGCCAGAAAAGATCCTATTGTAAAGTCAGCAGAAAAAAATAAGAGACAGAAACTACGTCAAGATCCTTTAATAAGAGCAAAAGAGAAGAATCAAGAGCTAGAGAGTAAACGGAAAGCCAGAAAAGATCCTATTGTAAAGTCAGGAGAAAAAATGAAGAGACGAATATTGCGCGAAGATCCTCTAATAAGGAATCATGAAGCTGAACTTGAATTGAAATCGAAACAAAAGAAACGAAATAATGCATACTACAAAGCTATTGCATGCGAGAAAAAGCGTTTATCTAGGTCTTTTATATCTTTTAGAATACAGGAAAAGTCCAGAGAGAATCAGTCTTTACGAGAAAAGCGAAAAAAGGCAGATTTTCAAGCAAATGAAAAGAATTTGCGAGAAGCAAGAAAATATGGTTCTGAACTAAATGAATGTATTTCGAAATTTAAACAAACCATTTCCACTGGACCTGTCTATGTCTGCACCTGTTGCCACCAAACATGGTTTAAACATTCTGTCGAATCTGCAAGCACAGTTGCTAACCATCTTGATCGATCATTTGTACAGCAGCATTTCACAAAATACTTATCTGTGGATGATAAAGAGTGGATATGCAAAAGCTGTTCTAACAACTTAAAGAAAAATAAAACCCCAAGTCTTTCAGTTGCCAACAAAAACACATTTCCAATTAAGCCTAAAGAACTTGAGTTACATCAGTTAGAAGAGAGGCTTGTTGCATTAAGAATTCCATTCATGCAAATTAGAGAACTTCCTAGAGGTGGGCAGCTATCTGTGAAAGGAAATGTTGTTAATGTGCCAGTTGATATCCAGCCTGTCATTGAAAGTTTACCTCGAGCTTTTGATACACAAGTAACTGTGCCAGTGAGACTAAAAAAGAAACTTTCATACAAGAAGTGTGACTTTACTGAAAATGTACGTCCATTACAAGTTGTCAGCGCTCTTCATTGGTTGATGAACCATAGTGACTTGTACAAAAATTCTGGTATCCATATTGATGAAAACTGGTTGCAAAACACAACTGAAAATTGCTCAGAAACAGTGCAAGAGTTTTTTGGAAGAACTAATATGGACGAATTCCCTCCTACAGATGATGTTACTCAAACAACAGAAAACGTAACGAGCAAAAACGAAAATGACTATGAATCTGATCATTTTAGTGAAATTGATGAAAATGAAAAAGTTGTTGGTAATAGTGATACAATTATTGACTCGGCTGATCCAACGACTGACACTATTTACACATTTGCACCTGGCGAAGGACAAATACCCATAAGCTTATATCAAGATACCAATGCTGAGTATTTATCATTTCCATCAATATTTTGTGGTCAAAAGAGACCTGAAAATGAAGACAGATCTGTTCCTGTTCATTATAGTGACATATGCAAAATAGAACTTCGCCATGTTGACAGAAGGGTGGCATCAAATGTTCCAAATGTTTTCTTCAAAATGAAAAAACTGCAACTGAAACAAGTTTCAGACAAAGTGCATCTAGCTTTAAGAAGATGTAAAACAGAAGGCAAAAAACTTACAGTATCACAGGTTTTAAGGCCAGAATGTCGGGAAAACTTAGTAAATCTTGATGAAGGCTTTTATATTTTTCGAACTTTGAGGAGTTCGCCACCATACTTGGAAGCTCGGAAGAAAGATGTTTTTGCTATGATACGCCAATTAGGTTTGCCTACATGGTTTACTTCGTTGTCCTCTGCAGATACACGATGGGTTGATTTGCTGAAGATTTTAGCAAAACTTAATAGCGGTAAAACTCTTAATGATGACGATGTTGCGAAAATGACTTGGGCTGACAAAACCAAGCTCGTTCAAACTGATCCAGTGACATGTGTTAGATACTTTGACCACCGTGTACAGGAGTTCATAGGAACTGTACTTAAAAGCAATCATGAACCTTTGGGAAAAGTCAAAGATTACTTTTACCGTGTTGAATTCCAACAGAGAGGGTCTCCACATATTCACATGCTTCTTTGGATTGAAGATGCTCCACAATATGAAATACACACAGATGAAGAAGTGGTATCATTCATTGAACAGTATGTTTCGTGTTCAAACATTGATGACCCACTTGTTGACTTTCAAGTACACAAGCATTCACGATCATGCAGAAAAAAGGAAAAAGCAATTTGTAGATTTGGATTTCCAATTCCACCAATGAAAAAAACAGTTATTCTGGAACCACTTATTGCAGATCAAGCTGACACCAAAAAGTACAAAGAACTGTTTCTTTCAATCCAACAAAAGTTGAATGAGATAAAAGAATATGATTTATCGTTTGAGCAATTCTTAAAACAACTGAACACAGATGACGAAGATTATCTTAAAGCTGTTCAAAGTTCATTAGATGGACCCAAAGTGTTTTTGAAAAGGAATCTTGCTGAGGTGAGAATAAATGCCTACATGAAACCCATTCTGAGAGCTTGGGGAGCCAATCATGATCTTCAGTTTGTTTTGGATCCGTATGGATGTGCTGTATACATAGTATCATACATCAGTAAAGCCCAAAGAGGAATGAGCATCCTTATGAATGAAGCATGTAAAGAAGCAAGAAAAGGAAATATGGATTTAAAGAAGCAAGTAAGACATATTGGTAACAAATTTTTGAATAGTGTTGAAATCAGTGCACAGGAAGCATGCTACCTTGTTTTACAACTTCCAATGACCAAAGCTACAAGAGATGTAGTATTCATAAACACTTCACCACCTGACAAACGTACATTCCTTTTGAAATCAAGGGAAGCGTTGGAAAAAATGGCTGAAAATTCAACAGAAATCGAGGCAGACAATATAATTAAAAGGTATTCAAAAAGGCCGAAGCAACTTGAACATTGGTGTCTTGCTGATTATGTATCGCAACTTGAAATCATATATCCAGCATCTGATGACATGTTTCATGAAGAAAATGAGCATAATGATGATGAAAGAAATGAGCCTGAAGAAATTCATCCAGACATGTTAGTTGAGGAAGGAATACAAATCACGTTGAAAAGTGGCATCAGAATTAAATCCAGAAAAAAACCTAAAGTATTACGTTATGTTCGTTATTCACTAAAAGTGGATCCAGAAAACTATTACAGAGAAAAACTGTTATTATTTCATCCATGGCGTAATGAGAGTGAAGATGTTTTAGGTGCACATAATTCTTATGAAGATCATTACTTTGCTTTGAAGAATTTCATAGACTTTAAAGTCAAAGAATATGAGAAAAATGTTGATCAGTTAAATGAGGCAATGAAAAGGGCTGCTGATGACTTGAACTTCGATGAAATAGCACCAAGCAATGAGCAAAGAGAATCAGATGATCTGCAGACAGGTTCAGTGGCAAGTGAGCAGTTTGTTTATTTTGATCCAGATCGTCCAGAAGTACAACGTCAGTATGACTTAGGAAATGATATTGGTAGTTCAGTAGCACTGGTAAATATTACTGTTAATACAAAAAGAATGTCTGATGCAAATTATAGATCCCTTGTACATTCGCTAAATAGAAAGCAACACGAGTTCTTCCAGCATGTTCTGCAAAGTGTCAAACAAAACCTGGAGCCTTTGCATGTATTTCTATCTGGTGGTGCAGGTGTTGGAAAATCAGTAGTTGTCTCGGCTTTACATGAAGCATTGTTGCGACATTTGTCTACTTCGGCAGGTGAAAATCCTGATGTATGCAAAGTACTTTTGTGTGCACCTACTGGAAAAGCTGCTTTTCACATAAGTGGCATGACTATCAACTCAGCATTTCGTATCCCTGCTAGTCAAGGCTACTGCATCAAACCATTAGATAGTGACACACTTAACACCTTGCGAACCATATACAGAGATCTCGCTGTTGTAATGATTGACGAAGTTTCAATGGTTGGACACAACATGCTGATGCTAATCAATCACAGGCTTCAACAAATTAAAGGTTCAACTTTATTTTTTGGCGGTGTTCACATGATTCTGATTGGCGACTTGTTTCAATTAAAGCCTGTTATGGATGGATGGATTTTTGAAAACTTAAAAAACAACTTTGGTCCTCTTGCAACAAATTTGTGGCAGGAATTATTTGCAATGCATGAACTTGACGAAATCATGAGACAAAAAGATGACAAGGAATTTGCAGAGATTTTGAATAGATTACGTGAAGGAAAGCATCAACAAAGCGATATAGAAGTTCTTAAAAAACGTGAAATAAAAACAACAAATCCAAATTATCCAAAGAATGCTATTCACCTTTTCAGCACAAATGCCAGCGTGGATTCATTTAACAAGGAAGCATTCCAATTATCACCTAGTATAAAAACTGTCACAACAGCTTTGGATACTGTAATAGGAGATGATACTAAATCTGTAAAAGAGCAACTGATTTCTAGGTTGCCAAATGATGCCTCAAAAACGGCTGGTTTGCAAAAGAAACTAGGTATAGCTGTTGGAATGACATATGATCTATGTGCAAATGTTGATGTTAATGATGGATTAGCCAATGGTTCAAGTTGTTGTATTAAATTCATAGAAAGCAAACAACAAAATACAAATAGACCAAGTATTGTTTGGGTAAAATTCTATGACCAAAATGTAGGTTCTGAATGGCGTGCTAAATACAGACATTTATATCATATTGGTATTGATCCTTCTTGGACACCCATTTTTGATATCAAAAGAAACTTCGTTTACTTCAGAAAGACATTTCTGAGGATTCAGTTCCCACTTCGCCAATCTGCAGCCAAAACCATACATAAATCACAGGGTGACACTTTAAATGAAGTTGTTATTGACATGTCTGGTACACGAATCTTTTCTCATGCACACTACGTTGCCATTAGCAGAGCAAAAACACTACAGGGTCTCAATATTTTGAATCTAAATGAAACAAAGATATCAGTGTCTGAAAAAGTCAAACAAGAATTGACTAGGTTACGAAATGAACACGTTCTTGCTTTGTGTTATATTCCACTATATCAAATTCAAGACACTCTGGCAAAACTTGTGTTTTTGAATACTCGATCTTTGAAAAGTCATAAAGATGACATTTTCCAGGAACCAAATGTTCAAGATGCAAACATGATTTGTCTTGTTGAAACATGGCTTACTGCTGAAGATGAAATGCATACTTTGAATGTACCAGGATATCAGCTATTCAGAGCAGACGGTTACCAAAGTGGGAACACAAGACCTCACCGGGGTATTGCATTGTATTTTAAAGAAGGTATCCCTGTTGTTCAAAACAAAACACTCATTCAACAAGATTTTGAAATTGTTCTGACAGAACTTTTGTTTGACATGAGAAGAGTAATTGTTGTTACATTGTACAGGTCTCCTTCATGTTCAATAAGTTCCTTGAAAAAACACTTACTCGAGTTTGTGTCACCAGTCACATACAATACAGAATTTGTAATTCAAGGTGACTTCAATTCTGATATCTTACAAGAACATACAGTCAGTGCCTTCATTGAAGAACAATTTCATTGCAAGCAAGTTGTTCAGAAAGCGACTCATGATTCAGGATCGCTTATTGATCATGTTTACTCAAACATTGAATCCATCAAAAATGAAGTGATAGAGTGTGTTTGGTCAGATCATGCCTTAGTTTATTCTGCAATAGCTCATTAAAGACTCATTCATCAAGACTCATTCATCACAGATTGTATCTAGAAAATTGACAATAAATAGCTTATGCTTTTAAAAAACAATATCAATTTCATGAAGTAGTACTCTATTCTTCAACCCACCTGTGTAAAATTATTCCTACTTACTGCATAATGCAGTCAGTAGGAATAAGGCGGTTTATGTTGGAAATGGGTTGACCGCCACTTTTCAGTATATATGTAATCAAACTTGGTAAGGAAACCTATTAAGAGACTCTTAGTGCACTATATTCATCACCATTTGATTCCCCAATGTATTGTTTTAAATTACAAAACTACTGTATTAAAAGACCACCTATGTTAATAATATTACTCTTCTATTGACAGATCTCTTCATAAACTTGGTCTCTGAACACAGGTTTTTACTGCACTTTAATTGCTAACTGACCACATCAATGCATTTGTTATTATGAACTTTTGTGTATTAAGAAGATTTTGTTTTAATTATTACAGTTTGTTATTCATATTTTTTTTTATGCCACCACCACCAAATGGTGAGGATGCATATAGTATTAGACATGTCCATCCATGATTGTTCGTCTTGAACATTTTGTGTGTTTATCTCTTTCCACAGTTTTCAACCGATTTTTTCAAAAGTTTACAGGATGCTTATCCATCAAGATGTACATATCACTTCACCAACAAAATCAACTTTGTGTTAGCAAAGTTAAGACCCCTTTTTCTTAAGATTTGTGCGGATTGTATTTGATGGGGGCATTTACGTCCCATGGACACATTCCACTTTAAACTGTATCCTGCATAATTGGCTGTTTCTGATGCTAGAAATGAAGGTTATTGTTATAAAGATCATCATTCCATAACTACCATTTCTCAAACAGTTTTGAATTGGTTGTTCCCAAACTTCATATACACACAACAACTGATGACCTTATGTCCCTCTATATCACCCATTGTGATTTAACAAATTATGGCCCTTTCACTTAAAGCGAGGGTGTTCATCACCTTCAGTGATAGTTCTAGTTTTATCTTAGATATTCTACTGTAGCCTAGGGTTAAATTATATATTATCAGAGCAATATCATCAGCAATTAATAATATGCCAAATAAGATTGTTTTGAACTTTTCTATTAATACGTGGTCACGATTCATAAATATGGAAATTATGTAGAACAGTTTAAATAAATCTGTGACTTTCAAAAAAAGAACAGTGGCAAAAAAACAATAACGTGGCTCCAGTGTAAATGGAGTTTCTACGATAGAATTTGCAGCAACTCTGCAGTTCACGGTGAGAAAATTCTAGGCCCATTATCCATATTTTATCTCCATGTACATGGAAGATGAGCCTGGCATGTTCATGCCTTTTAGGCGCCATATAACTTTTTCATGTGTTGGTGCGCCTTAAAACCCCAATTCAATTCAATTAAACACAAGTCAAGATTATCTTGTGTCACTTTAAATACATCAAAGTTTTATGATTAATATAATGATAAAACATGATTAATTACATCAATAACATACTTTGTATACTAGGTAGTATTATTAGTATTATTTGTTAGCTTGTTCAAATGTTAGCTTTACTTGTATTATCATTTTCCTGTATAATGACACCAAGTTTGGCGAAGATAACGTGAAAGACTGTAATATGAAGATAGCGATATGGTCAGATTACAAGCACCTGGTCTGTGAACACTTGATTACAATCCCATGCACTTGTAATAGAAAAGGATTCTTCACATTATCAAACATTAAAGCAATGGTAATATTATATCGTTTTAGAGTAACGACAGTCAAAAAAGAACATAGTTTTACAACATCTTTGTGACTTAAGCTTTCTTTGAGAGAACAGCTTTGCCATTAAATGAAAACGAGAAAAAAGGTCCTATAGAAACCACAGCACCCAAACACAATGACATCGTACAATCGCACTCTACTACAAAGAGCAAATTAAATGTACAGTGAAAAGGCCAGTGCGCAACACAAACAGTGGTGAAGACGGTTATCGACTTGAAACGGTCAGCAGCCAGATAACAGATAACAGATAACAGTTTCGACATAACAGCTGTGACGTTACATTACATTTCTCAGCATAAAAGCTTGGAAATAACAGCTTTGGTTTTCCATGACATTTCTCAACAAGAACAGCTTTGCCAAAGTCAACATTGGTTCTTGATGAACATATAATGATCACACATATCGTCAACTGCAACAGGCAATATCAGGATGTAAACATTTAAGAAGTCTATCCACAAACAGAATACATTGATTTCAGTTAGTTTCAGAACTGTGGTAATTGTTTACACATGAAGATAGAATATACTCAGAGCTATGCAAGGACATATTAATGTTTTGTTCCAGAATTACTGAAGCATCATCGGCAGCGCATACAACTTCAAACGTGATAATTAAGCTTCCAAAGTTGCACAAGAACAATTATGCTCTAATACCTATTGCTTTCATGTATTGTTCAACAAGGTTTATACAAAATGATTTATTCCAAATTGCAACAGACTATCCACCAGCATTTCCATATTAAAAAAGTCATTCTGCAGACACAACTGAATTCATATCGTTGAAGACCATATATAACCCAACCTCGTCGTGGAAGGAAACTTCTAGTGTTGTGTTCCAGTATAAGTGAAGAAGTGTCATAATTGAAAGTGCTTATATATTCCAAGTGTGACCATTCCAGGATAGCAAAACCTATTCTGTGCCATAAACGCTTACAGAAATAACCTCAACCAAAGCTATAGAGAACTGGACATGATTACTGGACATCCAACAAATGGAAAGGAACTTTTAACCACTTCTACAAAGATGATCTGAAAAGTATAGAAATAGAAACATATATATACATGCAATTATAGTTTTTACCATCAATTCAATGTTTGTGATATAGACAAAAAAGACTAACAGTTTACATAAAAATGGAACAGTTCAAATCGATGAAATCTCAGAAATAGTTTTATTTTATGTACACTTCAATAATCCCCGGGTGTGGTTGCCCACCCCATTCATTTTTTATCATGCTCATTCAACGTCTTTATCATGACAGCGCTTATGATGACACTGCGTATGCAAATGTGAAAATGTGGGTCCATCATAAATGGAGTATGTACTATAGAATTTGCAGCAACTCTGCAGTTCTGAAGGTAATAAAGTACTAGGCCCATCTACATATTTTACCTTGATGTAAATTGAGAATGAGCCTGGCACGTTCATTCATATTAGGCGCCATATAACCTTTAATGTGTTGGTGCACCTTAAAACCCAATTCAGTTCAATTCAGTTCAATTCAGTTCAATCCATGTACACTTGAATAAAAAGATGGTCATTGTGTCATTTATAATACTGACTGGTTATTCGTTTATTTTTGTTTCATCATATTTATTATTCAAATTGAAGTTGTGCATGTCTAAAGTAATACACATGCCTGTGTTATTTTTCATACTGATTCTCAAATGTGTTTGCATTCTGTTTTTCCAAAGCACAGAACATAATGGATAGCACAATTTTTAATATTATTTACCATCTGAATCCATAATGTTTCTTGCATTTTTTTTTGGCAAAGCACAGAAGAAAACTACAACTGTATGTCCTTAACAATATATTTGCATTCTTTTGGGTACATTTCGAAGAGTCACAAAAACATCAACTCAGTGTTTCACTTGTGCCTTTTTATATGAACAGCTTTGTCATATAGAAAACTGTTGCGCATCATGAAAAAAACGTCTGGAAATTCTACATTTCCTTCATGATCCCTGCATTGTTTCAGGTGCCATCTCGCTCACATCAAAAGAGCAGTGGCAGAAAAATAAACATGGCTCCAGCATAAATAGAGTTTCTACGATAGAATTTGCAGCAACTCTGCAGTTCAGGGTGAGAAGGTTCTAGGCCCATTTTCCATATTTTATCTCGATGTACATGGAGGATGACCCTGGCATGTTCATGTCTGTTAGGCGCCATATAACCTTTCATGTGTTTTGTGCACCTTAAAACCCAATTCAATTCATCATTTCCTCATGAAAAGATTAAAACAGAAAGACTGCAAATCCTGCTAACGCAGAGGGCTAGAAGCTCACTTCATGTTCATTGTCTTTTTTGTCATGCTCATTAAAGGTTTTCATCATGACCCTGCATGCGAATATGGCTCCATCGTAAATGGAGTCTCTAGAATTTTCAGCAAGTCTGCAGTTGTACTGGTTAGGTGATTCCAGGCTGATTCTCCATATTTTATCTCAATGTAAATGGAGAATGAGCATGGCATGTTCATCCCTGTTTTTGTCATATAACCTTTCTTGTGATCACAATTCACTTCAATTTAACTAATGAGTGATAGGAGAAAAACATGCTTCTAACATCAATATAGTATTTACAACAAAATTATAAATTTCAATATATGAAGGGTAGATTTGCAATGTCATTTTCTGTCAATGCCATTTATGTCACATTGTTTGATGGTATACTGTAAAACCCATTTCTACTTGATTAATTAGCATGTAGTCATGTACCATTATAATTCTGATACTGTTAACTGATATTATGTTACAGATGTTCATTTTTGTTTATCTTTAGATAAGTGTTAAAATAAATTAATATACTTAGCATTGTGTGTACTGTTCTTTGTTAAAGCCAATATATAATACTGTTTTTTTTCTTATTTTGTCTTTATGTAAAATGTACGTACATTACATACTAAAATTTACAGCAAAATTAATTCCAGAGTGAATAATTTCATAAAAAATTTAAGAAAGCCATAAATTGTAGTACGACTCAATTCATCAATGGTATAACAGCCAGTAGAGCGTTCACAGGCCCTCTTGGGCCTCTTGTTTTCTAAACAAGCATGGGGACCTATCATTTTTATTGCACATTTTGTTTTTATTTATGTTAAACTATGTGCTTAGAAAGTTTAAACAAATTCTATTATTGGGAACATACAAAAAAAATGGAAATTGTATCATTATGGGCTAATTTGTGCATAAATTGTGGTAATGGTCTCGAACAGATTTTGTAAAAAAATATAGGTTTTACATAAAGATGAGCTTTAAATTTTATTATAATTAAATGTTCTTTACTTTAATACAATTTTATCAAAATTGTGACCAATGAATAAATGATTAGACTTCAAAAATGTCTTATTTAGCTATTTCATGGACTTGTTCAACTTTTTGGACAGATTGACATGACGGTGGCATTACAAATTATTTTTTAAAATTTTAACAATCACGGTGACCTACCATTATTTTTGCGTTTTCTGTCTATATATATAACAGACTTACTGTACAAAAAGTTTAAAGAAAATCTGTTATGCAGAAAAAACTATAGAAAATGTCTTTAAACAGATATTGTGTGTCAGCATAGATTATGGGTGATACATCATCCATCGTCTGTTATCTTTTAACTCATTTGAGCCGAAGTCTCAAAAGGAGCTATTGTTACCAGTCTTTGTAAGTCCCTCTGTAAGATGACCATGATTGCTTCTTGTCCAAAACTAATTTTGAAAAATGGTCAGGGAAATTAGAATTTTCTAAAAAGTCAGGGAAAAAAATTATTTTTTTGTCGAGAAATCGTGTATTTTGTTGTCGAAAAATTGTGTATCTGTGGCTCAGTCTTCAAGATAGACACTAATCAGTTTTAACCCTTGATGCAGATACCTTTATATTTTTGTCATTTATGGCTTAGATGCTGTTCATTGATTCTTTATTACTATATAAGCAAATATGCGTGAATATGTACTAATTTTAGTGATCATGTATGATGTACCTTTCACAGGTTAGTATGTCTAGATCTGTGTATTTTTTTGAAAGTTTCCTAGAACTGCATTGCAGTATAAAACATGAGACTGTCAAAATTGTGTTATTTATTAAAGTAATATGGGTGGATTGGTCTCTGTAGGGAAGTGAGGAGGCCGATAAAACTGTGTCATATTGGTCAGTGAAAAATTACATTTGGTCAGGGAAAAGTCAGGCAATTTAATTTGACCCAGGTGCTGGCAACCTTGCATTTGGTCTTAAATAGAATTCATTTGTTTGTAAAATCCAAGATGGCCAGCAACTCTTACTGTCAAGACATGTATGTATATAAAACAGTCAACATTTATATACTAAGAACATACAACATTTTTCATATCAGTTATTTAGTTGAAACCAATATTTAGACATATTTGATATACTGTTGAACAGCATATACTAAGTACACAATTTTGAATCAAGGTTATGAAATGTGAATGTATACATTTTAAAACTACAAATGGAATGAATGTTCATGAAACACAGAATCATTGCCTGTGATGGTTAACCTAGGAAGTCTAGCCACAGATAATATTAAAATACAAAATATTATAATACGCAACATTTTACTTCAAATAGATAATATTGTTATCTCTACTTCTCTAGAATGGTGATAGGTAATGATACGGAACTTTTGCAGATGTGAACAGCTTGGCATCTAGTTTGTCCTAAACAATTTAAATGTCTCTCAAATTCCCCTTTTCTTCCAAAATATATATGTTTAATTTGATCAAATCTAGTTATGATCCTACATTAGTGTTTTGTGGTCAATGGACCTCATTTATTTAAATATCTTTTAATTGTGGTTTCAGGACATTCTTCAAAGAAGCTTTGGTTTTGTTTGCAAATACTGTTGTTGAACGTTCTAAAGACCCATCCTGGATGTATTTACTGCCGTTGATCCATTTCCTGTCCGACTCTTGCACCCCGTTTGAAGTTGTTACTCAAGATACTCAACACGACAGAGTAAAACCTGTATGGTGGGGCATATCTAATATTATTGGACAAGACACCTCAAAAAGCTTCAAGCAGTCAAACTTGAGATGGGAAGTGTAAGTCTATTTGTTTAGTCAGTATCATTTTTGAATGTTATCTTGTCTTTAACATTGTACATTGCATGTTTGATAATGAAGTTATACAGTATTTATTTTATGACTCGTTGGGCTAAATAAAAGAAACAACAACTGACTCTCCTGACTAGATTGTTTTTAGCTCTACTGGCCGAAGGCCAGCAGAGCTTATGGGATGCCGAGTTGTCCGTCGTCCGTCCGTCCGTCGTCCGTCCGTTGTTAACTTTTGTCTCGTTAAGACGATAGGGCCTTCATTTTTCATTCGATCTTTACCAAACTTTAACAGGTTGTTAATATCAATGAAAGCTCGGATGAGTTCGAAAACCAGCCAGATCGGACAAGTAACAGCGGAGTTATGGCCCTTGATTTAGTTAAAAATGCTATATTGCTCAATTTTGCCTCGTTAAGACAATAGGGCCTTCATTTTTCATCCTATCTTTACCAAACTTTACCACATTGTTAATATCAATGAAAGCTCGGACAAGTTCGAAAACCAGCCATATCGGACTAGTATCAGGAGTTGTAGCCCTTGATTTAGTTAAAAATGCTATATTTTGCATCGTTAATACGATAGGGGCTTCATTGTTCATCCGATCTTTACCAATCTTTATCAGATTGTTAATGTCATTGAAAGCTCGAACAAGTTTGAAAACCAGCCATATTGGACTAGTTACAGCGAAGTTATGGCCCTTGATTAAGTTAAAAATGCTATAGTTTGCCTCGTTAAGACGATAGGGGCTTCATTTTTCATCCGATCTTTACCAAACTTGATCAGATTGTTAATATCAATGAAAGCTTGGACAAGTTCTAAACCAGCCATATCGGACCAGTAACATCGGAGTTATGGCCCTTGAATTACTTCAAAATGATATATTTTGCCTCGTTAAGACGATAGCGCCTTCATTTTTCATCCGATCTTTACCAAACTTCATGAAATTGTTAATGTCTATGAAAGCTTGGTCAAGTTTGAAAACCAACCAGTAACAGCGGAGTTATAGCCCTTGATTTTGTTAAAAATGCTATAATATGCCTCGTCATACGATAGGGCCTTCATTTTGCATCTGATCTTTGCCAAACTTTACAAGATTTTACAACTGTCTTTTTTATATTATTATTAATTTTATTTTAATTATTATTATTATTATTATTATTTTTATTTATTTATGTTTTATTTAAAAAAAAAAAATTTTTTATTTTTTTTTATTTTTTTATTATTTTTTTTTTTATTATTTTTTTGTTGTTAAAATTATTCCTTTTTTTCATAATTCTTTTCTTTTTTTTTTTTTAGCTCTATGTTTGACCAGTAACAGAGGAGTTATGGCTCTTGATTTAGTTACAAATAAATGCTATATTTTGCCTAGTTAATACGGTATGGCCTTCATTTTTTCATCTGATCTTTACCAAACTTTACCAGATTCTTTAGTTATGGCCCTTGATTTAGTCAAAAAGCTGTTTTTAGCCCGAAACTTTCAAAAAAACGTAAATGGCAGTCACTCGCTTCATTGATGTTATAAGAGCCATGTTAGCCAGTAGAGCGTCCACAGGCCCTCTTGGGCCTCTTGTTTTCAATACGACTAGATTTTCAAGTTATATTCAGCAAAATAAAAGAGATGGATAAGCAAAATGGCCGCAGCTGAGACTGAGACAAATTCTGACAGCTGTGAGCCGAAACATGCGCACACCATGCAGGGAAAATAATTTACTTGTACATGTATTCAATGAAAACACATCTTATGCCTGATACACATTTTACGCAACACACCATTTTAATGCAGCACACCGGGTACACATTATATAACACAGCGAGGTACCCATTTCCTGATACACATTTTACGCAACATAGGCCAGGTACCCATTTTACGAAGAGATACACCTCTTAAAAGCCATGTACCATTTATATAACTTTACATCATGTACATTTTAATAGAAAAAAAGCCGATTCTTCAGATATGATGGGTATGCTTAGCACTAAGACTTTTCCGAGCAAGAACCCAGTTCGCAAGTACCAAACGCAGAGCAAGGGAAGCAACTGCGTTATTACAACACAATTTTGAATGACATATTTATTTCCCCTTTTTAAACCAATTTGTCCCCTTCGGTTTTCCATTGGGATTGCTCCTTTAGCACCAAAATGTAGACCTGGTTGTTTTGGTTTGCACACGATCAACCCTCGGCCGCTAGAATTTTCCGCCACAGATAAATGTTCGTATTTTCGTACGTACATTTATCACCCAAAATTCAACTAGATAATCCAAAATTACAATTATGATAGAATCTTTTCCCTCAGACCATCCAAATACAGGTCAAGGCCGACATCAGACAGGTGAATACCATCATCCCGATAGAAACCCCTTGTTTGCCAATCAATGTCTATAGCCAGACACCCCCTAAGTGGATCCGATGAAACAGTGTGTCAGCCGAGACGGTTAACTCTGTGCCTTTTAGCTTCTATTGCCACATTGAAAGCAGGTTTAATCCCCCACTGGATTCGCTGGAGAATGATAACATTGTCTAGGAACACTGACCAGATGTACATTACTCCAATCCTTATAAGACAAAATATTCTAAAATTACTCAAATCTGTTAGATCATTGCCACCCAAATCATAAAAACCATCCTGGATGGGGCCTGGAAAAGGATCCGCAGCTATTACTTACTGTTATGACCGAATCTTATTACTCCTATGACCCAATATGACCAAATATCACTTACTGTAATGACCAAATATTACTGTTATGACCCAGTTACTTACTGTTATGACCAAATATATTACTTACTGTTATGATCCAATACTACTACTGTTATGACCCAATAGTACTTACTATTATGACACAATATTATTATGACCCAATAACTGATTGTTATGACCCAGTTACTTACTGTTATGAACAAATATTACTTAATGCTATGAACCAATATTACTGGACAGACAGGTATGACCCAATTACTTACTGTTATAACCAAATATTACTTACTGTTATGAACCAATATTAATTACGATTTTGATACACTATTACTACTGTTATGACCCAATATTACTTGCTATTATGACCCAATGTTTCTACTGTTATGACCCAAATTACTGTTATGACCAAATATTACTTACTGTTATGACCCAGTATTTCTGTTATGACCCAATTACTGTTATGACCCAATGTTTCTACTGTTATGACCCAAATTACTTACTGTTATGACCAAATATTACTTACTGTTATGACCCAGTATGTCTGTTATGACCCAATTACTGTTATGACCCAATATTGCTTACTATTATGACAAAATATTACTTACTGTTATGACACAACCCTTAAGTGGGCCATTCGTGTCCTATGGACACATTTTAGTTACTTCAGACTGGGGAATTGCAAAAGACAAAGCCAGTGTTCATGCGTTTGTAAATGTGTCAATTAATTATTGAGTTTTATTGCCCTTGATAGATGGGATGAAATGCTTCCGGAATCACTTAGCATCCAAATATTGTGTGACTCGTCTCCATCCGCTTCACCATCCGCAACATATTGCGGCACAACATTGACATCGGTCGTCCCCCGACAATGCTTGCTGTTGACTGGTGCTTCCTGCACAACCTGCACAACCTTGCGCTTTCTATTTCCCCTGCAAGGCATTATCAATGGCAGTTGATTATAAAGAAGAGAACATTATTTAAGTTGTTACTCTAGTTTTGAAACCGGAAAAGGAAGATCACGTGACACATATCGGTGTTCTGCAAACAAAACCGAAATAATCCAATTAAGATGCAATTCATCCAA
Organism: Cyrtodaria siliqua; assembly: GCA_037043455.1. Lineage (NCBI taxonomy): Eukaryota > Metazoa > Mollusca > Bivalvia > Adapedonta > Hiatellidae > Cyrtodaria > Cyrtodaria siliqua. The sequence continues at coordinate 48,005 of JAWPHD010016459.1, forward strand.
AGGAGGGTCCGACCCTATGAACAAAACTACGCTTGCAAAAATAAATTCTAGTTATTTCTAAAAGCAATAATCGTCGTTATTATCTTACACTCATTACCTATGACGTTTAAATATTTAACGTTGTATTTATCCTTGTTTTTGTCTCGCCTTTTCGAAGGAAAAAAGAGACAGGTGTTGCTTTTTCTGGCGGCGGTGGCGTCAACATTCAAGTTTTGCGTTTAGGTCATTTTCTCACAAACTGTGCTTATAGTTGTATCATGGGTGGTACATCGCAACGTGACAAAGCAAATGTGGAAGTGACCTTGACCCTCCAAGCAAAAGGGCAGATAACTTACTAATTTTTAGGTTCAACTTTTGCGTTTACTTTTGCATTTAGGTCACTTTTTTCACAAACTGTATGCACTAGACCTTTCAAACTTTGCTTATAGTTGTATCTTGGGTGGTATATGGCAATGTGACAAAGCAAATGTGGAAGTGACCTTGACCCTCCAAGCAAAGGGCAGATAACTTCATAATTTTTAGGTTCAACTTTTGCGTTTAGGTCACTTTTTCACAAACTGTATGCACTAGACCTTTAAAACTTTGCTTATAGTTGTATCTTGAGTGGTACATCGCAACGTGACAAAGCAAATGTGGAAGTGATCTTGACCCTCCAAGCAAGGGCAGATAACCTTATAATTTTTACCTTCAACTTGGCGTTTAGGTCACTTTTTCACAAACTGTATGCACTAAGACCTTTCAAACTTTGCTTATAGTTTACCTTGAGTGGTACATTGCAACATGACAAAGCAAATATGGATGTGTCCTTCACCGTCCAAGCAAAGGGCAGATAACTGTAATTGTTACATTTACACCCTTTTCTCATGAACTAGAATTATGCACTAGATGTTTTAAACCTAATTTATAGCTTAATCTTTGGAAGAAAACATATTCTATTTTGACATAGTTGTGTCTTCAGTAGTGCATCTCTTTTTTGGATACCTGGATTTCATCTATGACCTTGACCTACTTTTTTGGAGCTGATGATTTTTAGCTCTATTGGCCAAAGGCCTTCATTTTTCATCCGATTTTTACCAAACTTTACCAGATTGTTAATATCAATGAAAGCTCGCACACATTTGAAAACCAGCCAGATCGGACCAATAACAGCGGAGTTATGGCCCTTGATTTAGTTAAAAATGCTATAATTTGCCTCGTTAATATGATAGGGCTTTCATTTTTATATATATATATATATTTTTTAAATTTTTTATTTCATTATTTAATTATTATTTTTTTTGGTGTTAACGCCGTGTTAGCAGGAAGCATTGCTGTGACCATTGCTCTTTTTTTTCAGGTTCATTGATTTTTAGCTCTACTGGCCAAAGGCCAGGAGGGCTTATGCGATCACTTTTCGTCCGTCGTTTGTCCGTCCCGTCTGTCTGTCTGTTAGCAATTTTATAAAAATCGACATCTCCTCTGAAACCGCTTGAAGGATTTTGATGAAACTTCATGACAATGTTACTTGGGAGAGCCCCTCTCAGATTTGTCATCCAAGATGGCCACCATGGCTAAAACTAGGTCAAATTTAAGGAAAATTTCAAACAACCTCCTCCGAAACCAATTATTCCATTCTACTGAAATATCATATATATGTTCCTTGGGTTGGCC
>JAWPHD010016460.1:0-10000 GCA_037043455.1 Cyrtodaria siliqua
AGAACGGAATATATGCGTAAGAACTGAATATATGCGTAATATCTGAATATTTATGTATAAGAACTGAATTTATATGTGTAAGAACTGAATATATATTCGTAATCACGGAATATATATGCGTAAGAACTGAATATATGCGTAGGAACGGAATATATATGTGTAAGAACGGAATATATATGTGAAAGAACTGAATATATATGCGTAAGAACGGAATATATGCGTAAGAACTGAATATATGCGTAATATCTGAATATTTATGTATAAGAACTGAATTTATATGTGTAAGAACTGAATATATATTCGTAATCACGGAATATATATGCGTAAGAACTGAATATATGCGTAGGAACGGAATATATATGCGTAAGAACGGAATATATATGTGAAAGAACTGAATATATATGCGTAAGAACTGAATATATATGTGTAAGAACTTGTAAGAACTGAATATATATATATATGTGTAAGAACTGAATATATATGTGTAAGAACTGAATATATAGGTGTAAGAACTGAATATATATTCGTAAGAAAGGAATATATATGCGTAAGAACTGAATATATACGTAAGAACGGTATATATATTTGTAAAAACTGAATATATATGCGTAAGAACTGAATATATATGTGTAAGAACTGAATATATATGTGTAAGAACTGAATATATATGTGTAAGAACTGAATATATATCTGTAAGAACTGAATATATATGTGTAAGAACTGAATATACATGCGTAAGAACTGAACATATATGCGTAAGAACTGAATATATATTCGTAAGAACGAAATATATATGTGTAAGAACTGAATATATATGCGTAAGAACGGAATATATATGCGTAAAGAACGGAATATATATGCGTAAGAACTGAATTTATGCGTAGGAACGGAATATATATGCGTAAGAACGGAATATATATGTGTAAGAACTGAATATATATATGCGTAAGTACTGAATATATATGTGTAAGAACTGAATATATATGTGTAAGAACTGAATATATATGTGTAAGAACTGAATATATATGTGTAAGAACTGAATATATATGTGTAAGAACTGAATATATATGTGTAAGAACTGAATATACATGCGTAAGAACTGAACATATATGCGTAAGAACTGAATATATATTCGTAAGAACGGAATATATATATGTGTAAGAACTGAATATATATTCGTAATCACGGAATATATATGCGTAAGAACTGAATATATGCGTAAGAACGGAATATATATGCGTAAGAACGGAATATATATGTGTAAAAACTGAATATATATGTGTAAGAACTGAATATATATGTGTAAGAACTGAATATATATGTGTAAGAACTGAATATATATGTGTAAGAACTGAATATATATGTGTAAGAACTGAATATATATGTGTAAGAACTGAATATATATGTGTAAGAACTGAATATATATCTGTAAGAACTGAATATATATGTGTAAGAACTGAATATACATGAGTAAGAACTGAACATATATGCGTAAGAACTGAATATATATTCGTAAGAAAGGAATATATATGTGTAAGAACTGAATATATATTCGTAATCACGGAATATATATGCGTAAGAACTGAATATATGCGTAAGAACGGAATATATATGAGTAAGAACGGAATATATATGGGTAAGAACTGAATATATATGTGTAAGAACTGAACATATATGCATAAGAACTGAATATATATGCGTAAGAACTGAATATATATGTGTAAGAACTGAATATATATGTGTAAAAACTGAATATACATGCGTAAGAACTGAACATATATGCGTAAGAACTGAATATATATGCGTAAGAACTGAATATATATGCGTAAGAACTGAATATATATTCATAAAAACGGAATAAATATGCGTAAGAACTGAATATATATGCGTAAGAACGGAATATATATGCGTAAGAACGGAATATATATGTGTAAGAACTGAATATATATGCGTAAGAACTGAATATATATGTGTATGTAAGCTATATGCGTAAGAACTGAATATATATGTGTAAGAACTGAATATATATTTGTAAGAACTGAATATATATGCGTAAGAACGGAATATATATGCGTAAGAACGGAATATATATGCGTAAGAACGGAATATATATGCGTAAGAACTGAATATATATACGTAAGAACTGAATATATATGCGTAAGAACTGAATATATATGCGTAAGAACTGAATATATATTCATAAAAACGGAATAAATATGTGTAAGAACTGAATATATATGCGTAAGAACGGAATATATATGCGCAAGAACGGAATATATATGTGTAAGAACTGAATATATGCGTAAGAACTGAATATATATGTGTAAGCTATATGCGTAAGAACTGAATATATATGTGTAAGAACTGAATATATATGTGTAAGAACTGAGTATATATGCGTAAGAACGGAATATATATGCGTAAGAACGGAATATATATGCGTAAGAACGGAATATATATGTGTAAGAACTGAATATATATGCGTAAGAACGGAATATATATGCGTAAGAACGGAATATATATGTGTAAGAACGGAATATATATTCGTAAGAACGGAATATATATGCATAAGAACTGAATATATATGCGTAAGAAAGGAATATATATGCGTAAGAACGGAATGTATATATGTAAGAACTGAATATATATGCGTAAGAACTGAATATATATGTGTAAAAACTGAATATATATGTGTAAGAACTGAATATATATGTGTAAGAACTGAATATATATGTGTAAGAACTGAATATATATGTGTAAGAACTGAATATATATGCATAAGAACTGAATATATATGCGTAAGAACTGAATATATATGTGTAAGAACTGAATATATATGCGTAAGAACTGAATATATATGTGTAAGAACTGAATATATATGTGTAAGAACTGAATATATATGTGTTAGAACTGAATATATATGTGTAAGATATATGCGTAAGAACTGAATATATATGTGTAAGAACTGAATATATATGTGTAAGAACTGAATATATATGCGTAAGAACGGAATATATATGCGTAAGAACTGAATATATATGTGTAAGAACTGAATATATATGCATAAGAACTGAATATATATGCGTAAGAACTGAATATATATGTGTAAGAACTGAATATATATGTGTAAGAACTGAATATATATGTGTAAGAACTGAATATATATGTGTTAGAACTGAATATATATGTGTAAGATATATGCGTAAGAACTGAATATATATGTGTAAGAACTGAATATATATGCGTAAGAACTGAATATATATGTGTAAGAACTGAATATATATGTGTAACAACGGAATATATATGTGTAACAACGGAATATATATGCGGAAGAACTGAATATATATGCGTAAGAACTGAATAAATATGCGTAAGAACTGAATATATATGCGTAAGAACGGAATATATATGCGTAAGAATGGAATATACATGTGTAAAAACTGAATATATATGCGAACGAACTGAATATATATGCGTAAGAACTGAATATATATGCGTAAGAACTGAAAATATATGCGTAAGAACTGAATATATGTGTGTAAGAACGGAATATATATGCGAAAGAACTGAATATATATGCGTAAGAACTGAATATATATGCGTAAGAACTGAAAATATATGCGTAAGAACTGAATATATATGCGTAAGAACTGAATATATATTCATAAAAACGGAATATATATGTGTAAGAACTGAATATATATGCGTAAGAACTTAATATATATGTGTAAGAACTGAATATATATGCGTAAGAACTGAATATATATGCGTAAAAACTGAATATATGCGTAAGAACTGAATATATATGCGTAAGAACGGAATATATGCGTAAGAACTGAATATATGCGTAATATCTGAATATTTATGTATAAGAACTGAATTTATATGTGTAAGAACTGAATATATATTCGTAATCACGGAATATATATGCGTAAGAACTGAATATATGCGTAGGAACGGAATATATATGCGTAAGAACGGAATATATATGTGAAAGAACTGAATATATATGCGTAAGAACTGAATATATATGTGTAAGAACTGAATATATATGTGTAAGAACTGAATATATATATATATGTGTAAGAACTGAATATATATGTGTAAGAACTCAATATATAGGTGTAAGAACTGAATATATATTCGTAAGAAAGGAATATATATGCGTAAGAACTGAATATATACGTAAGAACGGTATATATATTTGTAAAAACTGAATATATATGCGTAAGAACTGAATATATATGTGTAAGAACTGAATATATATGTGTAAGAACTGAATATATATGTGTAAGAACTGAATATATATCTGTAAGAACTGAATATATATGTGTAAGAACTGAATATACATGCGTAAGAACTGAACATATATGCGTAAGAACTGAATATATATTCGTAAGAACGAAATATATATGTGTAAGAACTGAATACATATGCGTAAGAACGGAATATATATGCGTAAGAACGGAATATATATGCGTAAGAACTGAATTTATGCGTAGGAACGGAATATATATGCGTAAGAACGGAATATATATGTGTAAGAACTGAATATATATGCGTAAGTACTGAATATATATGTGTAAGAACTGAATATATATGTGTAAGAACTGAATATATATGTGTAAGAACTGAATATATATGTGTAAGAACTGAATATATATGTGTAAGAACTGAATATATATGTGTAAGAACTGAATATACATGCGTAAGAACTGAACATATATGCGTAAGAACTGAATATATATTCGTAAGAACGGAATATATATGTGTAAGAACTGAATATATATTCGTAATCACGGAATATATATGCGTAAGAACTTAATATATGCGTAAGAACGGAATATATATGCGTAAGAACGGAATATGTGTAAAAAACTGAATATATATATGTGTAAGAACTGAATATATATGTGTAAGAACTGAATATATATGTGTAAGAACTGAATATATATGTGTAAGAACTGAATATATATGTGTAAGAACTGAATATATATGTGTAAGAACTGAGTATATATGCGTAAGAACGGAATATATATGCGTAAGAACGGAATATATATGCGTAAGAACGGAATATATATGTGTAAGAACTGAATATATATGCGTAAGAACGGAATATATATGCGTAAGAACGGAATATATATGTGTAAGAACGGAATATATATTCGTAAGAACGGAATATATATGCATAAGAACTGAATATATATGCGTAAGAAAGGAATATATATGCGTAAGAACGGAATATATATGTGTAAGAACTGAATATATATGTGTAAAGAACTGAATATATATGTGTAAGTACTGAATATACATGCGTAAGAACTGAACATATATGCGTAAGAAACTGAATATATATGCGTAAGAACTGAATATATATGTGTAGAGAACTGAATATATATGCGTAAGAACTGAATATATATGTGTAAGAACTGAATATATATGTGTAAGAACTGAATATATATGTGTAACAACGGAATATATATGCGGAAGAACTGAATATATATGCGTAAGAACTGAATAAATATGCGTAAGAACTGAATATATATGCGAAGAACGGAATATATATGCGTAAGAATGGAATATACATGTGTAAAAACTAAATATATATGCGAACGAACTGAATATATATGCGTAAGAACTGAATATATATGCGTAAGAACTGAAAATATATGCGTAAGAACTGAATATATATGTGTAAGAACGGAATATATATGCGAAAGAACTGAATATATATGCGTAAGAACTGAATATATATGCGTAAGAACTGAAAATATATGCGTAAGAACTGAATATATATGCGTAAGAACTGAATATATATTCATAAAACGGAATATATATGTGTAAGAACTGAATATATATGCGTAAGAACTTAATATATATGTGTAAGAACTGAATATATATGCGTAAGAACTGAATATATATGCGTAAAAATTGAATATATGCGTAAGAACTGAATATATATGCGTAAGAACGGAATATATGCGTAAGAACTGAATATATGCGTAATATCTGAATATTTATGTATAAGAACTGAATTTATATGTGTAAGAACTGAATATATATTCGTAATCACGGAATATATATGCGTAAGAACTGAATATATGCGCAGGAACGGAATATATATGCGTAAGAACGGAATATATATGTGAAAGAACTGAATATATATGCGTAAGAACTGAATATATATGTGTAAGAACTGAATATATATGTGTAAGAACTGAATATATATATATATGTGTAAGAACTGAATATATATGTGTAAGAACTGAATATATAGGTGTAAGAACTGAATATATATTCGTAAGAAAGGAATATATATGCGTAAGAACTGAATATATACGTAAGAACGGTATATATATTTGTAAAAACTGAATATATATGCGTAAGAACTGAATATATATGTGTAAGAACTGAATATATATGTGTAAGAACTGAATATATATGTGTAAGAACTGAATATATATCTATAAGAACTGAATATATATGTGTAAGAACTGAATAGAATATATATGCGTAAGAACTGAATATATATGTGTAAGAACGGATTATATATGCGAAAGAACTGAATATATATGCGTACGCACTCAGCATGTATGCGTAAGTACTGAATATATATGTGTAAGAACGGAATATGTATGTGTAAGAACGGAATATATATGTGTAAGAACGGAATATATATGTGTAAGAACTGAATTTATATGTGTAAGAACTGAATATATATGTGTAAGAACTGAATATATATGCGTAAGAACTAAATATATATGCGTAAGAACTGAATATATATGCGTAAGAACTGAATATATGTGTAAGAACTGAATATATATGTTAAGAACTGAATATATATGTGTAAGAACTGAATATACATGCGTAAGAACTGAACATATATGCGTAAGAACTGAATATATATTCGTAAGAACGGAATATATATGTGTAAGAACTGAATATATATTCGTAATCACGGAATATATATAAGTAAGAACTGAATATATGCGTAAGAACGGAATATATATGCGTAAGAACGGAATATATATGTGTAAAAACTGAATATATATGTGTAAGAACTGAATATATATGTGTAAGAACTGAATATATATGTGTAAGAACTGAATATATATATGTAAGAACTGAATATATATGTGTAAGAACTGAATATATATGTGTAAGAACTGAATATATATGTGTAAGAACTGAATATATATCTGTAAGAACTGAATATATATGTGTAAGAACTGAATATACATGAGTAAGAACTGAACATATATGCGTAAGAACTGAATATATATTCGTAAGAAAGGAATATATATGTGTAAGAACTGAATATATATTCGTAATCACGGAATATATATGCGTAAGAACTGAATATATGCGTAAGAACGGAATATATATGCGTAAGAACGGAATATATATGGGTAAGAACTGAATATATATGTGTAAGAACTGAACATATATGCATAAGAACTGAATATATATGCGTAAGAACTGAATATATATGTGAAAGAACTGAATATATATGTGTAAAAACTGAATATACATGCGTAAGAACTGAACATATATGCGTAAGAACTGAATATATATGCGTAAGAACTGAATATATATGCGTAAGAACTGAATATATATGCGTAAGAACTGAATATATATTCATAAAAACGGAATAAATATGCGTAAGAACTGAATATATATGCGTAAGAACGGAATATATATGCGTAAGAACGGAATATATATGTGTAAGAACTGAATATATATGCGTAAGAACTGAATATATATGTGTAAGCTATATGCGTAAGAACTGAATATATATGTGTAAGAACTGAATATATATTTGTAAGAACTGAATATATATGCGTAAGAATGGAATATATATGCGTAAGAACGGAATATATATGCGTAAGAACGGAATATATATGCGTAAGAACTGAATATATATGCGTAAGAACTGAATATATATGCTTAAGAAATGAATATATATGCGTAAGAACTGAATATATATTCATAAAAACGGAATAAATATGTGTAAGAACTGAATATATATGCGTAAGAACGGAATATATATGCGTAAGAACGGAATATATATGTGTAAGAACTGAATATATGCGTAAGAACTGAATATATATGTGTAAGCTATATGCGTAAGAACTGAATATATATGTGTAAGAACTGAATATATATGTGTAAGAACTGAGTATATATGCGTAAGAACGGAATATATATGCGTAAGAACGGAATATATATGCGTAAGAACGGAATATATATGTGTAAGAACTGAATATATATGCGTAAGAACGGAATATATATGCGTAAGAACGGAATATATATGTGTAAGAACGGAATATATATTCGTAAGAACGGAATATATATGCATAAGAACTGAATATATATGCGTAAGAAAGGAATATATATGCGTAAGAACGGAATGTATATATGTAAGAACTGAATATATATGCGTAAGAACTGAATATATATGTGTAAAAACTGAATATATATGTGTAAGAACTGAATATATATGTGTAAGAACTGAATATATATGTGTAAGAAATGAATATATATGTGTAAGAACTGAATATACATGCTTAAGAACTGAACATATATGCGTAAGAACTGAATATATATGCGTAATAACTGAATATATATCTGTAAGAACTGAATATATATGTGTAAGAACTGAATATATATGTGTAAGAACTGAATATATATGCGTAAGAACGGAATATATATGCGTAAGAACTGAATATATATGTGTAAGAACTGAATATATATGCATAAGAACTGAATATATATGCGTAAGAACTGAATATATATGCGTAAGAACTGAATATATATGTGTAAGAACTGAATATATATGTGTAAGAACTGAATATATATGTGTTAGAACTTCATATATATGTGTAAGATATATGCGTAAGAACTGAATATATATGTGTAAGAACTGAATATATATGTGTAAGAACTGAATATATATGCGTAAGAACGGAATATATATGCGTAAGAACTGAATATATATGTGTAAGAACTGAATATATATGCATAAGAACTGAATATATATGCGTAAGAACTGAATATATATGTGTAAGAACTGAATATATATGTGTAAGAACTGAATATATATGTGTTAGAACTGAATATATATGTGTAAGATATATGCGTAAGAACTGAATATATATGTGTAAGAACTGAATATATATGTGTAAGAACTGAATATATATGTGTAAGAACTGAATATATATGTGTAACAACGGAATATATATGCGGAAGAACTGAATATATATGCGTAAGAACTGAATATATATGCGTAAGAACTGCAAATATATGCGTAAGAACTAAATATATATGCGTAAGAACTGAATATATATTCATAAAAACGGAATAAATATGCGTAAGAACTGAATATATAAGCGTAAGAACGGAATATATATGCGTAAGAACGGAATATACATGTGTAAAAACTGAATATATATGCGTAAGAACTGAATATCAATTTGTAAGCTATATTCTTAAGAAATGAATATATATGTGTAAGAACTGAATATATATGTGTAAGAACTGAATATATATATGTGTAAGAACTGAATATATATGTGTAAGAACTGAATATATATGTGTAAGAACTGAATATATATGTGTAAGAACTGAATATATATGTGTAAGAACGGAATATATATGCGAAAGAACTGAATATATATGCGTAAGAACTGAATATATATGCGTAAGAACTGAAAATATATGCGTAAGAACTGAATATATATGCGTAAGAACTGAATATATATTCATAAAAACGGAATATATATGTGTAAGAACTGAATATATATGCGTAAGAACTTAATATATATTTGTAAGAACTGAATATATATGCGTAAGAACTGAATATATATGCGTAAGAACTGAATATATGCGTAAGAACTGAATATATATGCGTAAGAACGGAATATATGCGTAAGAACTGAATATATGCGTAATATCTGAAGTCTGGGTCTCTGTCTGGGACTCTGTCTGGGTCTCTGTCTGG
>JAWPHD010016460.1:37500-49653 GCA_037043455.1 Cyrtodaria siliqua
CAGACAGACAGACAGACAGACAGACAGACAGACAGACAGACAGACAGACAGACAGACAGACAGACAGACAGACAGACAGACAGACAGAAAGACGGACAGAGAGCCAGACAAAGACCCAGACAGACAGACAGAGACACAGACAGGCCAGACAGAGACCCAGACAGACAGACAGACAGACACAGAGCCAGACAGAGACCCAGACAGCCCAGACAGAGACCCAGACAGAGACGCAGACTGACAGACAGGCAGACAGACAGACATACAGACAGAGAGCCAGACAGACAGACAGACGGACAGACAGACAGCCAGACAGAGACCCAGACACACAGACTGACATAGAGACAGACAGACAGGCCAGACAGAGAGCCAGAACTGAATATATATGTGTAAGAACTGAAAATATATGTGAAAGAACTGAATATATATGTGTAAGATATATGCGTAAGAACTGAATATATATGTGTAAGAACTGAATATATATGTGTAAGAACTGGAAATATATGTGTAAGAACTGAATATATATGCGAAGGAACTGAATATATATGCGTAAGAACTGAATATATATGCATAAGAACGGAATATATATGCGTAAGAACTGAATATATATGCGTAAGAACTGAATATATATGCGTAAGAGCGGAATATCTATGCGTAAGAACGGAATATATATGCGTAAGAACGGAATATATATGTGTAAGAACTGAACATATATGTGTAAGAATTGAATATATATGCGAAAGAACTGATTATATATGCGTTAGAACTGAATATATATGCGTAAGAACTGAATATATATGCGTAAGAACTGAATATATATGCGTAAGAACGGAATATATATGCGTTAGAACGAATATATATGCGTAAGAACGGAATATATATGCGTAAGAACGGAATATATATGTGCAAAAACTGAATATATATGTGTAAGAACTGAATATATATGCGCAAGAACGGAATATATATGCGTAAGAATGGAATATATATGTGTAAGAACTGAATATATATGCGTAAGAACTGAATATATATGTGTAAGGTATTTGCGTAAGAACTGAATATATATTTGTAAGAACTGAATATATATGTGTAAGAACTGCATATATATGTGTAAGAACTGAATATATATGTGTAAGATATATGCGTAAGAACAGAATATATATGTGTAAGAACTGAATATATATGTGTAAGAACTAAATATATGTGTAAGAACTGAATATATATGCGTAAGAACTGAATATATATGTGTAAAAAATTAATATATATATATACGTAAGAAGTGAATATATATGCGTAAGAACTGAATATATATACGTAAGAACGGAATATATATGTGTAATAACTGAATATATATGCGTAAGAACTGAATATATATGTGTAAGATATATACGTGAGAACTGAATATATATGTGTAAGAACTGAATATATATGTGTAAGATATATGAGTAAGAACTGAATATATATGTGTAAGAACTGAATATATATGTGTAAGAACTGAAAATATATGTGAAAGAACTGAATATATATGTGTAAGATATATGCGTAAGAACTGAATATATATGTGTAAGAATTGAATATATATGTGTAAGAACTGAAAATATATGTGTAAGAACTGAATATATATGCGTAAGAACTGAATATATGCGTAAGAACTGAATATATATGCGTAAGAACGGAATATATATGCGTATGAACGGAATATATATGCGTAAGAACGGAATATATGCGTAAGAACGGAATATATATGCGTAAGAACTGAATATATATGCGTAAGAACTGAATATATATGCGTAAGAACTGAATATATATGCGAAAGAACTGAATATATATGCGTAAGAACTGAATATACATGTATATGCGTAAGAACTGAATATATATGTGTAAGAACTGAATATATATGTGTAAGAACTGAATATATATGTGTAAGAACGGAATATATATGCGAAATAACTGAATATATATGCGTAAGAACTGAATATATATGCGTAAGAACTGAATATATAAGCGTAAGAACTGAATATATATGCGTAAGAACTGAATATATATGCTTAAGAACAGTATATATATATGTAAGAACTGAATATATATGTGTAAGAACTAAATATATGTGTAAGAACTGAATATATATGCGTAAGAACTGAATATATAGGTGTAAGAACTGAATATATATGTGTAAGAACTGAATATATGCTTAAGAACTGAATATATAGGCATAAGAACGGAATATATATGCGTAAGAACTGAATATATATGCGGAAGAACGGAATATATATGTGTAAGAACTGAATATATATGTGTAAGAACTGAATATATATGCGTAATAACTGAATATATATGCGAAAGAACTGAATATATATACGTAAGAACTGAAAATATATGCGTAGGAACTGAATATATATGCGTAAGGACTGAATATATATGCGTAATAACTGAATATATATGCGTAAGAACTGAATATATATGCGTAAGAACTGAATATATATACGTAAGAACTGAATATATATGTGTAAGAACTGAATATATATGTGTAAGAACTGAATATATATATGTAAGAACTGAATATATATGCGTAAGAAGAGAATATATATGCGTAAGAACTGAATATATATGCGTAAGAAATGAATATATATGCGTAAGAACGGAATATATATGCGTAAGAACGAATATATATGCGTGAGAACGGAATATATATGCGTAAGAACGGAATATATAGAACGGAATATATATGCGTAAGAACGGAATATATATGTGTAAAAACTGAATATATATGTGTAAGAACTGAAAATATATGCGCAAGAACGGAATATATATGCGTAAGAACGGAATATATATGTGTAAGATCTGAATATATATGCCTAAGAACTGAATATATATGTGTAAGGTATATGCGTAAGAACTGAATATATATGTGTAAGAACTGAATATATATTTGTAAGAACTGAATATATATGTGTAAGAACTGAATATATATGTGTAAGAACTGAATATATATGTGTGAGATATATGCGTCAGAACAGAATATATATGTGTAAGAACTGAATATATATGTGTAAGAACTGAATATATGTGTAAGAACTGAATATATATGCTTAACAACTGAATATATATGTGTAAGAACTGAATATATATATGCGTAAGAAGTGAATATATATGCGTAAGAACTGAATATATTTGCGTAAGAACTGAAAATATATGTGAAAGAACTGAATATATATGTGTAAGATATATGCGTAAGAACTGAATATATATGTATAAGAACTGAATATATATGTGTAAGAACTGAAAATATATGTGTAAAAACTGAATATATATGCGTAAGAACTGAATATATGCGTAAGAACTGAATATATATGCGTAAGAACGGAATATATATGCGTAAGAACGGAATATATATGGGTAAGAACGGAATATATATGCGTAAGAACGGAATATATATGCGTAAGAACTGAATATATATGCGTAAGAACTGAATATATATGCGTAAGAACTGGATATATATGCGAAAGAACTGAATATATATGCGTAAGAACTGATTATACATGTATATGCGTAAGAACTGAATATATATGTGTAAGAACTGAATATATATGTGTAAGAACTGAATATATATGTGTAAGAACGGAATATATATGCGAAATAACTGAATATATATGCTTAAGAACAGTATATATATGTTTAAGAACTGAATATATATGTGTAAGAACTGAATATATGTGTATGAACTGCATATATATGCGTAAGAACTGAATATATAGGTGTAAGAACTGAATATATATGTGTAAGAACTGAATATATGCTTAAGAACTGAATATATAGGCGTAAGAACTGAATATATATGCTTAAGAACTAAATATATGCGTAAGAACTGAATATATATGCGTAAGAATGGAATATATATGTGTAAGAACTGAATATATATGTGTAAGAACTGAATATATATGCGTAAGAACTGAATATATATGCGAAAGAACTGAATATATATGTGTAAGAACTGAATATATATGCGTAAGAACTGAATATATATTCGTAAGAACTGAATGAATATGTGTAAGAAGTGAATATATATGTGTAAGAACTGAATATATGCGAAAGAACTGAATATATATGCGTAAGAACGGAATATATGCGTAAGAACTGAATATATGCGTAAGAACTGAATATATATGCGTAAGAACGGAATATATATGCGTAAGAACTGAATATATATGTGTAAGAACTGAATATATATGCGTAAGAACTGAATATATATGCGTAAGAACGGATAATATATGTGTAAGAACTGAATATATATGTGTAAGATCTGAATATATATGTGTAAGAACTGAATATATATGCGTAAGAACTGAATATATATGTGTAATAACTGAATATATATGTGTAAGATATATTCGTAAGATCTAAATATATATGTGTAAGAACTGAATATATATGTGTAAGAACGGAATATATATGCGAAATAACTGAATATGTATGCGTAAGAACTGAATATATATGCGTAAGAACTGAATATATATGCGTAAGAACTGAATATATATTCGTAAGAACGGAATATATATGCGTAAGAACTGAAAATATATGCGTAAGAACTGAAAATATATTCGTAAGAACGGAATATATATGCGGAAGAACTGAATATATGCGTAAGAACAGAATAAATATGTGTAAGAACTGAATATATATGCGTAAGAACTGAATATATATGCGTAAGAACTGAATATATATGTGTAAGAACTGAATATATATGTGTAAGAACTGAATATATGCGTAAGAACTGAATATATAGGCGTAAGAACGGAATATATATGCGTAAGTACTGAATATATACGTAAGAACTGTATATATATGCGTAAGAACTGAATATATATGTGTAAGAACTGAATATATATGTGTAAGAACTGAATATATATGCGTAAGAACTGAATATATATGCGAAAGAACTGAATATATATGCGTAAAAACTGAATATATATGCGTAATAACTGAATATATATGCCTAAGAACTGAATATATATGCGTAATAACTGAATATATATGCGTAAGAACTGAATATATATATGTAAGAACTGAATATATATGCGTAAGAACTGAATATATATGTGTAAGAACTGAATATATATGTTGTAAGAACTGAATATATATGTGTAAGAACTGAATATATGCGTAAGAACTGAATATATAGGCGTAAGAACGGAATATATATGCGTAAGTACTGAATATATACGTAAGAACTGAATATATATGCGTAAGAACTGAATATATATGTGTAAGAACTGAATATATATGTGTAAGAACTGAATATATATGCGTAAGAACTGAATATATATGCAAAAGAACTGAATATATATGCGTAAAAACTGAATATATATGCGTAATAACTGAATATATATGCCTAAGAACTGAATATATATGCGTAATAACTGAATATATATGCGTAAGAACTGAATATATATATGTAAGAACTGAAAATATATGCGTAGGAACTGAATATATATGCGTAAGAACTGAATATATATGCGTAATAACTGAATATATATGCGTAAGAACTGAATATATATGTGTAAGAACTGAATATATATATGTAAGAACTGAATAAATATGCGTAAGAAGAGAATATATATGCGAAAGAACTGAATATATATGCGTAAGAACTGAATATATATGCGTAAGAACGGAATATATATGCGTAAGAACGAATATATATGCGTGAGAACGGAATATATATGCGTAAGAACGGAATATATAGAACGGAATATATATGCGTAAGAACGGAATATATATGTGTAAAAACTGAATATGTATGTGTAAGAACTGAATATATATGCGCAAGAACGGAATATATATGCGTAAGAACGGAATATATATGTGTAAGATCTGAATATATATGCCTAAGAACTGAATATATATGTGTAAGGTATACGCGTAAGAACTGAATATATATGTGTAAGAACTGAATATATATTTGTAAGAACTGAATATATATGTGTAAGAACTGAATATATATGTGTAAGAACTAAATATATATGTGTGAGATATATGCGTCAGAACAGAATATATATGTGTAAGAACTGAATATATATGTGTAAGAACTGAATATATGTGTAAGAACTGAATATATATGCTTAACAACTGAATATATATGTGTAAGAACTGAATATATATGCGTAAGAATTGAATATATATGCGTTCGTACTGAATATATATGCGTAAGAACTGAAAATATATGTGAAAGAACTGAATATATATGTGTAAGATATATGCGTAAGAACTGAATATATATGTATAAGAACTGAATATATATTTGTAAGAACTGAAAATATATGTGTAAGAACTGAATATATATGCGTAAGAACTGAATATATGCGTAAGAACTGAATATATATGCGTAAGAACGGAATATATATGCGTAAGAACGGAATATATATGCGTAAGAACGGAATATATATGCGTAAGAACGGAATATATATGCGTAAGAACTGAATATATATGCGTAAGAACTGAATATATATGCGTAAGGACTGGATATATATGCGAAAGAACTGAATATATATGCGTAAGAACTGATTATACATGTATATGCGTAAGAACTGAATATATATGTGTAAGAACTGAATATATATGTGTAAGAACTGAATATATATGTGTAAGAACGGAATATATATGCGAAATAACTGAATATATATGCGTAAGAACTGAATATATATGCGTAAGAACTGAATATATAAGCGTAAGAACTGAATATATATGCGTAAGAACTGAATATATATGCTTAAGAACAGTATATATATGTGTAAGAACTGAATATATATGTGTAAGAACTGAATATATGTGTAAGAACACTGCATATATATGCGTAATAACTGAATATATAGGTGTAAGAACTGAATATATATGTGTAAGAACTGAATATATGCTTAAGAACTGAATATATAGGGGTAAGAACTGAATATATATGCGTAAGAACTAAATATATGCGTAAGAACTGAATATATATGCGTAAGAACGGAATATATATGTGTAAGAACTGAATATATATTTGTAAGAACTGAATATATATGCGTAAGAACTGAATATATATGCGAAAGAACTGAATATATATGTGTAAGAACTGAATATATATGCGTAAGAACTGAATATATATTCGTAAGAACTGAATATATATTCGTAAGAACGGAATATATATGCGTAAGAACTGAATATATATGCGTAAGAACTGAATATATATTCGTAAGAACGGAATATATATGCGGAAGAACTGAATATATGCGTAAGAACAGAATATATATGCCTAAGAACTGAATATATATGCGTAATAACTGAATATATATGCGTAAGAACTGAATATATATGCGTAAGAACTGAATATATATGCGTAAGAACTGAATGAATATGTGTAAGAAGTGAATATATATGTGTAAGAACTGAATATATGCGAAAGAACTGAATATATATGCGTAAGAACGGAATATATGCGTAAGAACTGAATATATGCGTAAGAACTGAATATATATGCGTAAGAACGGAATATATATGCGTAAGAACGGAATATATATGCGTGAGAACTGAATATATGCGTAAGAACTGAATATATATGCGTAAGAACTAAATATATATATGTATGAACTGAATATATAAGCGTAGGAAGTGAATATATATGCGTAAGAACTGAATATATATGCGTAAGAACTGTATATTTGCGTAAGAACTGAATATATATGGGTAAGAACGGAATATATATCCATAAGAATTGAATATATATGTGTAAGAACTTAATATATATCTGTAAGAACTGAATATATATGTGTAAGAACTGAATATATATGCGTAAGAACTGAATATATATGCGTAAGAACGGATAATATATGTGTAAGAACTGAATATATATGCGTAAGAACTGAATATATATGTGTAAGAACTGAATATATATGTGTAAGAACTGAATATATATGCGTAAGAACTGAATATATATGTGTTATAACTGAATATATATTTGTAAGATATATGCGTAAGATCTGAATATATATGTGTAAGAACTGAATATATATGTGTAAGAACGGAATATATATGCGAAATAACTGAATATGTATGCGTAAGAACTGAATATATATGCTTAAGAACTGAATATATATGCGTAAGAACTGAATATATATTCGTAAGAACGGAATATATATGCGTAAGAACTGAATATATATGCGTAAGAACTGAATGAATATGTGTAAGAAGTGAATATATATGTGTAAGAACTGAATATATGCGAAAGAACTGAATATATATGCGTAAGAACGGAATATATGCGTAAGAACTGAATATATGCGTAAGAACTGAATATATATGCGTAAGTACGGAATATATATGCGTAAGAACGGAATATATATGCGTAAGAACTGAATATATGCGTAAGAACTGAATATATATGCGTAAGAACTAAATATATATATGTATGAACTGAATATATAAGCGTAAGAAGTGAATATATATGCGTAAGAACTGAATATATATGCGTAAGAACTGTATATATGCGTAAGAACTGAATATATATGGGTAAGAACGGAATATATATCCATAAGAATTGAATATATATGTGTAAGAACTTAATATATATCTGTAAGAACTGAATATATATGTGTAAGAACTGAATATATATGCGTAAGAACTGAATATATATGCGTAAGAACGGATAATATATGTGTAAGAACTGAATATATATGCGTAAGAACTGAATATATATGTGTAAGAACTGAATATATATGTGTAAGAACTGAATATATTGGCGTAAGAACTGAATATATATGTGTTATAACTGAATATATATTTGTAAGATATATGCGTAAGATCTGAATATATATGTGTAAGAACTGAATATATATGTGTAAGAACGGAATATATATGCGAAATAACTGAATATGTATGCGTAAGAACTGAATATATATGCGTAAGAACTGAATATATATGCGTTAGAACTGAATATATATTCGTAAGAACGGAATATATATGCGTAAGAACTGAAAATATATGCGTAAGAACGGAATATATATGCGGAAGAACTAAATATATGCGTAAGAACAGAATAAATATGTGTAAGAACTGAATATATATGTGTAAGAACTGAATATATATGCGTAAGAACTGAATATATATGTGTAAGAACTGAATATATATGTGTAAGAACTGAATATATGCGTAAGAACTGAATATATAGGCGTAAGAACGGAATATATATGCGTAAGTACTGAATATATACGTAAGAACTGAATATATAGGCGTAAGAACTGAATATATATTCGTAAGAACGGAATATGTATGCGTAAGAACTGAATATATATGCTTAAGAACTGAATATATATGCGTAAGAACTGAATATATATTCGTAAGAACGGAATATATATGCGTAAGAACTGAATATATATGCGTAAGAACTGAATATATATGTGTAAGAACTGAATATATATGTGTAAGAACTGAATATATATGCGTAAGAACTGAATATATATGTGTTATAACTGAATATATATGTGTAAGATATATGCGTAAGATCTGAATATATATGTGTAAGAACTGAATATATATGTGTAAGAACGGAATATATATGCGAAATAACTGAATATGTATGCGTAAGAACTGAATATATATGCGTAAGAACTGAATATATATGCGTAAGAACTGAATATATATTCGTAAGAACGGAATATATATGCGTAAGAACTCAAAATATATTCGTAAGAACGGAATATATATGCGGAAGAACTGAATATATGCGTAAGAACAGAATAAATATGTGTAAGAACTGAATATATATGTGTAAGAACTGAATATATATGCGTAAGAACTGAATATATATGTGTAAGAACTGAATATATATGTGTAAGAACTGAATATATGCGTAAGAACTGAATATATAGGCGTAAGAACGGAATATATATGCGTAAGTACTGAATATATACGTAAGAACTGAATATATATGCGTAAGAACTGAATATATATGTGTAAGAACTGAATATATATGTGTAAGAACTGAATATATATGCGTAAGAACTGAATATATATGCGAAAGAACTGAATATATATGCGTAAAAACGGAATATATATGCGTAATAACTGAATATATATGCCTAAGAACTGAATATATATGCGTAATAACTGAATATATATGCGTAAGAACTGAATATATATATGTAAGAACTGAATATATATGCGTAAGAACTGAATATATATGTGTAAGAACTGAATATATATGTTGTAAGAACTGAATATATGCGTAAGACCTGAATATATATGCGTAAGAACTGAATATATATGCGTAAGAACGGAATATATATGCGTAAGAACGGAATATATATGTGTAAGAACTGAATATATATGTGTAAGAACTGAATATATATGTGTAAGAACTGAATATATATGTGTAAGAACTGAATATATATGCGTAAGAACTGAATATATATACGTAAGAACAGAATATATATGCGTAAGAACTGAATATATATGCATAAGAACGGAATATATACGTAATAACTGAATATTTATGCGTAAGAACTGAATATATATGCGTATATATAAGAACTGAATATATGCGTAAGAATGGAATATATATGCGTAAGAACGGAATATGTATGTGTAAGAACTGAATATATATGCGTAAGAACTGAATATATATGCGTAAGAACTGAATATATATGTGTAAGAACTGAATATATATGCGTAAGAATGGAATATATATGCGTAAGAACTGAATATATATGTGTAAGAAATGAATATATATGCGTTAAAACTGAATATATATGCGTAAGAACTGAATATATATGTGTAAGAACTGAATATATATGTGTAAGAACTGAATATACATGCGTAAGAACTGAACATATATGCGTAAGAACTAAAGATATATGCGTAAGAACTGAATATATATGCGTAAGAACTGAATATATATGTGTAAGAACTGAATATATATGTGTAAGAACTGAATATGTATGAGTAAGAACTGAATATATATCTGTAAGAACTGAATATATATGTGTAAGAACTAAATATACATGCGTAAGAACTGAACATATATGCGTAAGAACTGAATATATATTTGTAAGAACGGAATATATATGCGTAAGAACTGAATATATATGCGTAAGAACGGAATATATATGCGTAAGAACGGAATATATATGTGTAAGAACTGAATATATGCGTAAGAACTGAATATATAGGCGTAAGAACGGAATATATATGCGTAAGTACTGAATATATGCGTAAGAACTGAATATCTAGGCGTAAGAACTGAATTAATATGTGTAAGATATATGCGTAAGATCTGAATATATATGTGAAAAGACTGAGTATATATGTGTAAGAACTGAATATATATGTGTAAGAACGGAATATATATGCGAAAGAACTGAATATATATGCGTAAGACCTGAATATATATGCGTAAGAACTGAATATATATGCGTAAGAACTGAATATATATTCGTAAGAACTGAATATATATTCGTAAGAACGGAATATATATGCGTAAGAACTGAATATATATGCGTAAGAACTGAATATATATTCGTAAGAACGGAATATATATGCAGAAGAACTGAATATATGCGTAAGAACAGAATATATATGCCTAAGAACTGAATATATATGCGTAATAACAGAATATATATGCGTAAGAACTGAATATATATGCGTAAGAAATGAATATATATGCGTAAGAACTGAATGAATATGTGTAAGAAGTGAATATATATGTGTAAGAACTGAATATATGCGAAAGAACTGAATATATATGCGTAAGAACTGAATATATGCGTAAGAACTGAATATATGCGTAAGAACTGAATATATATGCGTAAGAACGGAATATATATGCGTAAGAACGGAATATATATGCGTAAGAACTGAATATATGCGTAAGAACTGAATATATATGCGTAAGAACTAAATATATATATGTATGAACTGAATATATATGCGTAAGAAGTGAATATATATGCGTAAGAACTGAATATATATGCGTAAGAACTGTATATATGCGTATGAACTGAATATATATGCGTAAGAACGGAATATATATCCGTAAGAATTGAATATATATGTGTAAGAACTGAATATATATGTGTAAGAACTGAATATATATGTGTAAGAACTGAATATATATGCGTAAGAACGGATAATATA
>JAWPHD010016461.1:0-49651 GCA_037043455.1 Cyrtodaria siliqua
TTTCAAGTTATTGTCAAGGTTAGGTTGCAGGTTAAAGTGTGACGGGCTGGCAGACGACGACTAGCGACATACGTGATGACGGACAATGAGGGTCAAAGTGATCCCCAAGTGTCTGCCATGTTACGCAGCAGACACAAACATTGTTTCCGGGAAATAACTTTACAACTCCATATGTAAAACTATGATCTCCAAATTTGATCCGTGTGTCACCATTTGAACAAAATTGGTAATATTAGATTTCTAACTTGCAGTTTCACGGATCTTTCAAATGTTTCCATACACGTGAATGCAAATCGTGTGACCCCTGTGACGGGCCCAAATTTGAATCATTTGAACAAACTTGTTTGAGGACCATAAACTTATGTTACATGCAATTATGTGACCCCTTAGGCGGGCTCAAATTTGACCCCCGTGTCACCATTTGAACAAACTTGGCAGAGAACCATAAACGCATGCTGTTTTAAAGGGTTTTCGATACTACTTTATGAAACTGTGACCATGGGGCGGGACCAAATTTGACCCCATTGAACAAACTTGATAATCTTATTCAATATGCAATATATTTCCGCTATATGCTTTGTGGTTTCAGGGAAGATTTTACAAATGTTCATTATAAACTGTGACCCTGGGCCGTGGCAAAATTTGACCAAGTGTCACCATTTGCACACACTTTGTTGAGGTCCATCAATGCCGGCTACACTCAATATATGAGAGCTCTGTGCCTTGTGGTTTCAGAGATTTTTTATTGAATTTTTCTCTGTACAAGTCTATGTAAAACATGTGACCCCTGGGGCGGGTCACCATTCAAATATACGTGATAGAGGACCATAAGCTTATGACACAAGCGAACTATTAGACTTTTAACTGTTTTACTTTTCTAGACAACACTATGTAAAACTGTGACCCCCATGGTCACCATTTAAACTTGATAGAGGATCATAAGCTTATGCTACATGCAATATGTGAGAGATATAGGCCTTGTGGTTTCAGAGAAGATAGTCTACGTAAAACATGCAAAATCTCTATATAAAGTTTGGACTCCACGAGCATGGCCATTTCATTTGAACTCTTGATAGACTAGGGGTTGAAAATACTGAAAATCATTAACAAAGACTGTCAAAACCTGTACAGTGGCTCTCAAGGAGATTTTTTTACGGTTTTGACCATTTATTACAATGAATCTTGGATGTTGCGATGACCTTATAAAAATAAAATTGAAAGCCATCGACTTAAAGATCATCCAATCGATGGCTTTCATCATAGTTTATATGGCATATTAACTGTTAAGGGGCTGTGAAGGAAGGATGACGACAAAGCCCACGGACGGACAAAAAGCGGTCAAAATAGCTCACTTTAAGAAACTAAAAATGTGTCTGTGGACAAGAATGCCCCTGGTGTAAGCCATCAGTTGAAATAAGGTCAAAACTCCGCCGAAAGTCAATGGATCAGAACATGATGGATCAGAACATGCGACCATATACGCAACTACACTTCATATTGTATATACCATCTACCAATTATCGCCACAATATGTTGAGAAGGCCATGAGTAGTCAGGACATAAAAGTGTGACGTACGTATGGAGTCTAGGGACAAATGTGACGTACGTATGGAGTCTAGGGACAAAGTGTGACGTACGTATGGAGTCTAGGGACAAAGTGTGACGTACGTATGGAGTCTAGGGACAAAGTGTGACGTACGTATGGAGTCTATGGAAAGTATGACGTACGTATGGAGTCTAGGGACAAAGTGTGACGTACGTATGGAGTAGAAAACAAACAAGCAACCATTTGATCTTTGCATTTTTTTTATTATCAAACAATAAGACATAAAAAATCGGAAAAAAACTGTTGTTCATATTTAATTAGACAATTTATGGAATAAATAGCATATAACACGCAATTGGAACTTTTTTCAAACAGTTTCAACTATCCATCACTATTTGTATACTCGTACAGTCATACTGCAGTCAGGTTAAAAAATACAGATCTTTCATAAATACATCTGCGACCTTGGGGGAATGCAGATTAGGGACTTAATGTATGTGGTTTAACATTGCTTTCAACAATCATAGCACGACTTTGTCTACTTGTAGCAGTGAGATCAATGTTTTAACTTTATAGGGGTGCCACACTGGAATACCCAGTCACCTTACCGAAAATGGGCCGCCTTGTCCTAGTACTACCCTATATATGCTGCAAGGAAGCTACAAGAGCAAACATGTATGTCAATATGAGGAGATGGTGACCTTGGTCATTGACCTAGTGATCCCCAAAAGCAATAGGGTTCCTCCTGTCCCCACCGACAATTATTCTATAAAATCCCATGAGTGTGGGAGTTATATTCCTGGAGTAATACCAAGCATAATGCATATTTCCATATACGGAGATGGTGACCTTGATCATTGATTGACCTAGTGATCCCCAAAAGAAACAGGGTTCCCCCTGTTACCAAGGACAATTAATCTATGAAACGTGGGAGTTATATTCCTGGAGTAGTATCAAAAAAGCATAATGCATATTTCCATATACGGAGATGGTGACCTTGAACATTGACCTACTAAAAGCAATAGGATTCCTCTTTTCACCAAGAACAATTTACCAATGAAGTTTCAAGAGGTTTAATGTAATGCTTTCAAAGTTATTGTGCTAAATAAGTAACTTTTTATAAATGGATAACAATATACCACATGCTTTGTTCTTCAAACAGATGCATAGAAACCTTCACCAGAATTAAAGAAATGAAAAAGAAGGTGAAGGTCCGCCATGGTGACCTCCTACTATGGTTGGAATGTATAGTAAAACCTCCTGATATATATTTGTATGTGGACTAAAGAGTGAAATGCTAATTCTGACTTAGAAATGGCGTTTAAGAAAAACCTCAACAAGAATCAATCCAGTCTAAAAGAAGGTCAAGGTTGGTCACAATGACCTACTTTTGGTTGGAATGTATAGTAACCATTAAAGGAACACATGGCAATCATGATGTGTTTATCAAGCATTGAAATGAACTCCTTGATTTATTTACCCAGTATCATTTTGACTTTAAACCTGCTGGCATAATAATAATTAAAAACAGTTTTTAGTTTTCATGTTTTTTTGCGTCTTATTTTACCATATGTTTAAATATATTATTGGTGCAGTAAAATCAACATTTAATAAAATGCACAAGCTATTTCCTTTATACTATTCTTATAATAAATATTAATGATTGAACAAATGCAAGTTATGTAGAAAAACTAACCCTTGAGTTTTTAAAACCATGTGTTCCTTTTATATGTTTCGATATATGAAGTTTTAAGAGTGTAGGACTATCAGTGACCGACTTAGAAACAAAGAAAACAATAGCCTTAAAATAGGTGCGATGGATTATAAGAATATTTCATGGGTATCCGGTTCAGATAGGGAATTCCAACCCTCGGTATAAGTATTTTTATCGCAACCGAGGCTCTGCCGAAGTTATGATTAAAACACTTCTACCGAGGGTGACTTATCTTTACCCATAAAGATAAGACTTTCCATCACCAATGTAAAACGTGGATGGCCTTATCCGGTATGCAAGAAAGACAGGGGTAATATGATATGCCCTCTCATCTAACCCCAAACATGCATAAAACCTTTCTTTGGCCTACCAAAATGCAATCTACACTTATCCAAAACTTTGTTGACAATATTTTAGTGTTTGACTATCAAAACATTATTTCTAGGCGGTGTTCTTTTTTAAAACAAACAAATAAATACAAAACATATAAAGTACAAAATAAGTAAAAATAAAAATATTTGAATACTGAAAGGAGATATTTTCCAGAGCAATTATATTTCCTCTTTGGAAATGTGTCAAAACAAACTAGAAGGGTGATCCACGAAACACTTGTCACCTGCCGTTTGCTTATTTCAGCTTGGTTAGGTTGCAGGTTGAAGTTTTATGAAAAGGGGCATAACACTGACAAATTGAAAGTCAGAGTTATTGGACATATATGTAGAATTAGATGAAGATGCGTGTGAAGTTTCATGAACATAGGTAAAATATTTTCAAGTTATGGCAAAGGTTAGGTTGCAGGTTAAAGTGTGACGGACGCCTCCGGATGGACAAAGTGATCCGTAAGTGCAGGCGCCACAAAAAACGACGTAACCTCTGCATTAACTTTCAATGAAACATATGACAAAAACAAAATGGTGTTAAAAGATACACAAACAATATAAAACAGTAGTATATGCGTAGTGACTGTGTTGCTATAATATATTTGTTAAAACAAAATATTAAGACATTTTGTATACAGTTTTTCCTGTTTTTTAGTTTTGCTGTTTTTTAAATTCAAACTTTCCTTTAGCTTTTTGCAGCACATTTTACGCTTGTTCCGAACTGTCCTAGAGACACACAGGTATTAGGGAGCCGTGCAGCATTCTATCGATTAGATTTCTATTGGTCTTTAAAATGATCGAAGGATAGGCGCCTATACACGTGTCCGCTCGTTTTTCGACCCCATCTGACGTACGAGTTTAAGGGAAATGTTTTGCCTAAGGTCACACATTAAAAACTCAGCATTGCGGCTTGACAGTGTGATCTCTGGATTCAGTCTATCGTGCAATCCACTGGGCACCGCGGCTCTCTGTGGTGGGTTTGAACCCTGCTAGTAGCGTATAAAGAGGGGCATTAGCATGGTCCTCCTCCAGTGGGATGCCTTATAACGAGTCTTCTAGATAATCGGAGTTCATTTCTCATTGTCAACCCTTGTCCCAGTTCATTCTTTCTGTAACTTGCTGCTCCTATTATAAAAGTATGTATGCATGTAATGTTTGTGTGTGTATGGCGTTTAACGTCGCTTTTAACACTCAGACATATAACGACAGCATCAACTTGTAGCAGTGCTATTATGCTCAACTTTATAGTACTGTCACACTGGAATACCACGATGCCGATATATATGCCACGATACCCTACCTAGTCAGGTTTTACCGACAATGGGCCGACCATTCCTCTCACTTGCCTTTATATGCTGAGCATCAAGCCAGGGAGCTAGTAGTACCATTTTTATAGTCTATGGTGTGACAGGACCAGAGATTTAACCCACAACCTCCCACATGCGAGGTGGACACTACCACTAGGCCATGCCACTGTAGCTAGGACCATCATAGCGAGCGGTACTGAAGTCGAGAAAGGCAGTGAGGTGGCATTGAATTGAACTGGTGTTTTAAAGCACACCAACACATGAAAGGTTATATGGCGCCTAACAGGAATGAACATGCCAGGCTCATCCTCCATGTACATCGAGATAAAATAAGGAGAACGGGCCTAGAACCTTCCCACCCTGAACTGCAGAGCTGCTGCAAATTCTACTGTAGACACTCCATTTACGCTGGAGCCATGTTATAGTTTTTCTGCCACTGCTCTAGTGATATGAGCGAGATGGCACCTGAAACAATGCAGGGGTCATGATGAAGACTTTTAATGAGCATGAACAAAAAATGATAAAATGAACATGAATTTGGTGGGGTTCTACCCCTCTGCCTTCCCCTCCAACGGGATCTGCAGTGGCCCTATTCTTTGCCCCGTAACCAAACGGGGCCCCCGGAATTACACGGGGCACAGTGAAGTGGAATAAAACCACCAAACCACCGACAACGTATGTGCCTCCTCTATACCCTGCTCTTACCACTAACAACATTGTGGCCAACATGCATTCAGGCCTATTAGACAAGTGCATAGGAATTTCCTTCTTAAATCTGAAAAGTCCATGCACTAATGTACCCTAAATGGATGAATGGACTATAAACCATACTACTTCACACGATGCTTGTTGCCTATGCAAACCGAACCCGGGTCATCAGTTTCTCGGCAAAACACACTAACAGCTAGATCGTGCACAGTTCATCTCCTAGCTCCTCCCATAAACCTTTTCTCCTAGCACCACCCATATAAACATTCTCCTAGCTCAGGGCTCTGGAAATATTTTGAAAATCCACTTGCCCTGTTCAAAATCCACTTGCCCTGTCCAAAATGTCACTTGCCCCAAATTCAAAAGTCACTTGCCCCAAAATCAAGCCTTTGTCAACGTACCAAACATTTCTAGATGCTGCGCGCCACCGACGTATCCATGGTGGGTAGTAGATTACGTTTAGGGCTGGATTTCACTGGAGAATCACGAGAAATAGATCCATTTTCAGATTGGCTGGGAGAACACAAATCAACACCATCACTACTATCCTTAAATCCAAGTTCACTGTCAGACTGACCACCAGAATCACACAAATCAACATTTCTAAGATCACCAGGTGTATTTTCCTCAGTAATTTTAGACACATGTTTAGGTTTTGTCCTTACAAGGAACGTAATAGAGACATGGTTAATTTGTAACTTTTTTTGTTAGATTGTTGAAATAATGAAGGATCATTTATTAAATACTGCATCATGTAATTACCCACAGGAATCGGACATATTGTAAATGCATGTAATAAACCACATTGACTATCCACTACTAGTATATTAAAATATATTTTTATATACATGTGGGGACCTACATATGGGGATACTGTACTATGTTTACAATACGTCCGATTCCTATGAATTACCATAACTCATGAATATCAAAAGAAACAATGACCCCTTTACACACATTTCCAAACCGAGTTTGATTACATCATCAATTTTACATCAACATTCGTGAATGTGTTTTCAAAAGTTTCCCTTTATAGTAACTGCAAACAAAACATCTGCCTACTCAGCTTTAATCGTCAACGCCAGGCCACACATAAAGTGATAATCGTGTTACTAAATGTGCCAAACAAAATACAAACTCGCAAACAAAGTTTGTTTAATAATATGTGTCAAAATATCTTCAATAAAGCAACCCGCTGCATTCACATACCTTCCTTAATTAGTGCCAGTAATTAATTTCTACTTTATTTGTGTATAGTACAGTACTTGCCGTAATCGTTTATAAATTGCTGTTTGTTTACAATTTTCCAATAACCCGCGTTTCACCTTTTACACAGCTATAAGTACTTGGCGGACTGATCAGTGTGTATTCATTACCTTTTCCGATAACATTTAGCGTCAATACACAATATGCGTTGCATAAAATCTTGGTGCGGTTATACTCTTCAAACGTAATTCGAAAGTACGGCTAAACATATGATTTATGTTGCGCGTAAAATAATGCATAACAGAAGTCTATAAACTTTACAATGGTTACGTTTTATCGATTATAATTGGATTAATTTGATTATAATTGGATTAATTTTTGGGATGGTCTTATCATGTTAGTAGAGGACACACTTCAGTCTAAATAGGGAGATGAATATTATTAATGCTATCGGCGCATGGACATTTTTGATTGGCACCTCAAACTTTCCTCGGCCAATCAGGTTTTGACAAACTGTAAAAGTGGGAGGGATTTCTTAATTACCGCTCGCGGCGAAAGTGATGGGTACGTAATCGGCACACTTTATGATAGGCCGAGTTTTCGTTTGATTTTTTGTCTAAAACGGAAACGTCCAGTCGGGCAAGTGTCGGACAACCAGATTTGCGAAGGACACCTGCCCGCACCCAAATTCCACTTGCCCGGTGCGTCGGGCAACCATATTTCCGGAGCCCTGCAGCTCCTACAATAAACCTTCTCATAGCTCCTCCCATAAATCTCATAGCTCCTCCCATAAACTTCTCATAATTCCTCCTTCATTTTAAATGTATGTTCCAACTCAGTTACTAACGATAAAAGACTGGTAAAATATTTATCTTCATCACCGATCTCATCTTTAGCTAAATCAGCGTATTCTTTTTTTAAATGGTCTAAACTGGTCTTGGACATAGAAAACTGCACTCTGCACGTATGCCCTAGAGTCTTCATAGCTAGTAGCACGCGCTCTCGACTATCGTGTTCCGACACGTGCAGAAGTGTTGGTATGTGCTCGCACCAGCCTTGCTCCACCACGGCTTCCCGCAGAGGAACCCTGGGTGAAAGAGTGAAATAAGACAAGTTTTATTAAAATCCATTGAGCCGTTTCAAAGGAATCGTTTTTGCATTTCTATGTATAACTATGTAAACTTTGTTACATGTATCACTCTGGCAGCCATCTAAAATATCTGACAATGATGAAAAGCACAAGCTTGATAGCGGTCAACCTAAAGTAAGTGAAAATAAAACTGTTTTGCGACATAATGAGCGGTTTCAGAAGAAATTTCATTTTAAATACAATACAGTACAGGAAAAAGTGGGTGATCTGTTTTCATCATTAATAAATGAACCGTCACATATAGCCTAAAATGTGCTGAAAAGGATGGAAAAAAAAATCAACCTTATTTTATAATATGTAATGACGGCCAACTTAGACGACCTGGGACAAAAAAAAAACCCACAAACATGTAAGGGCAGTTACCACACGAAAAACATTGTGTAAATTGTTTAAAATATAATCACAAGATATATAACATTCAAATTAGGGCCTTAAATAGTATACTTACAAATTATATTGTCTCAGCTTCTCCACTTCATCTGGATGCTCATTGTTTACAGTCTTTACGGCAATATCCTGAAAATTACAGTAATACTCTGTCTCTAATACAGTTGGTAACATGTGAAAATAGACGGGTGTTCCACCAAACACTTTCGTCGCCTGCCATGTGCTTGGTTAGGTTGCAGGTTAAATTTTTATGAAAAGGGCCACAACTCTGCCAAAATGAATGTCATAATTCTGTAATAAATTAGGCATCAATAATGTGATGTAGAAGGACATAAGGTAATCAGTTGTTACGTGTACATGAAGGTTGGGAACAATCAATTCGAAAATGTTTGAGAAAAAATGGTGTTAACAGGTCATTCCTTATACAATATAACAGTGGAAAATTCTAAGTCAAGCAAGGGCCATAAATCTGTAATAATTAGCAACAGGCAATCAATGATGGGTGAATGTAGAGGGACATAAGGTCATCAGTTGTTATGTGTACATAAAGTTTGGGAACAATCACTTCGAAAATGTTTGAGAAAAAATGTATTAACAGATCATTCCACAATATTAGAGTGGAACATTCTAAGTCAAACAAAGGGCCATAATTCTGAAATAAATTAGGCAATCAATGATCGGTGATGTACAGGGACATAAGGTCATCAGCTGTTATGTGTATATTCAGTTTGGGAACAATCAATTCAAAAATGTTTGAGAAACTAGAAATGTTTCCATAGGACACGGATGCCCCCACTTAGGTTACTATGCCAGAGCAATTGGGTAATGAACATAAACACTGATAAACACGTTCAAGTTAGGTGCGCATCTTCACTTGCTGGTCAACATTCCTGTAAAGTTTGGTGACCATGGGTTAAATAGTTATAGAGGATAGCACGACACAAGTTTTTCAGCCCCTATTTTGACTAAGTCAAGAGCCATAACTCTGTGGGTCCAGGTCCAAAACAAAAACGAAAACCCAGATGCGCATCTTCACTTGATAGTCAACATTCCTATAAAGTTTGGCGACCATGAGTTAAATAGTAATGGAGCAGGGCACGACACAAGTTTTTCAGCCAATGTTTTGACTAAGTCAAGGGCCATAACTCTGGTTCTTGGTCCAAAATGAAGAAAAAAACACAGGTGCGCATCTTCACTTGCTGGTCAACATTCCTGTAAAGTTTGGCGACCATGGGTTAAATAGTTACAGAGGATCGCACGACACAAGTTTTTCGGACGTACGGACAAATGCAAATCTATATGCGCCCACATAAGGTCATCAGTTGTTATGTGTACATAGCATTTGGGAACAATCAAATCAAAATGTTTGAGAAAAAAATGTGTTAACATGTCATTGTACAATATTAGTGGAAAATTCGAAGTCAAACAAAGGGCCATAATTCTGTAATAAATTAGGCAATCAATGATGGGTGATGTAGTGGGACATAAGGTCATCAGTTGTTATGTGTAAATGACATTTGGGAACAATGAATTCGAAAAAGTTTGAGAAAAAATATGTTGACAGGTCATATTAAACAGTATTAAAGTGGAAAATTCTAAGTCAAAGGGCCATAATTCTATAATAAATTAGGCAATCAGTGATGGGTGATGTAGAGTAAACCTCACCTTTTCAGTAAGTAAATCGTTAAGGAATCCCACAGCTTTTACTCGGAATTTTTCCATCCCTGCTCCAGTTTCTCGAAATACTTTTCCGAGGGCACTGAGGCCGCCCATCTCCAGGAACTGTTTCTGTGCGTAGGGGAAGTGACGACACAGGGATGATATGGCATAAAGCAGCTTGCGTCTCAGGTCCACTGAAACGGGGGCGGACAGGACTCGTAACATCACCTGCAAACCGTTGGCCTCTATCGTACCAATCTGTACCTGGGGGTTGCTGCAAGTCAATATGCAAAACAGTTAATGAAATTGTTTAATAAGCCAGAGAGGGCAACATCCAAAGAACACTTAGACTTTTACAAATTAAATTGAAAACATATTTTTGTGAAATTGCTATTAATGACTGACAGATGATGTCATAATGACTGACAGATGATGTCAGACGAAAACCAATCACATTAATTTGTCTGACATTTGGCTAAAAGCAGTGGGTTTTTTCTCCACAAATTGCCAATTTCCTTAAAACATTATAGATTAAATCTTGGTGGAGATGATAATAGTTTGTTATCCTCAAAATAGTATATATTACAACTTAGCTTATTGGGTAGTAGAGCTAAAAGGATAATATAGCCCAGTGTTATTTTTCTATATTTTGGGAACTTAACCCATACCATCACAATTGGGAATTTGAGGAAAAAATTTCATAAAATTGGGGAAAAATAGTATTTTAAAACCGTCGTTTCATAATTTTATCTTTAATACTGTTTATAGTTTGTTTACAGTTCACTGTAATTAAGGTGGCATTTCACAGATCTGTTTCTCTTTGCCTCATGTTTTTAACTTTTTTTTTTTTAGTTGGGAATTTGGGGAAAAAACGTATGTTTTGGCATTGGGAATATGACCCAATAACGGCTATAAAAACAGTCCAAAAAAAACAACTGTACCAAGAAAAAGTAATGATCTGATGAGGTCAACTTTGATATATTGTGGCATAGACACTGTTAACTTATGCAATTCTATACAAAAATGTTGAACTTTGCATGTTATATTTTATTTCGGATTTAGAGGGAGTATATACTTAAAATGCTGACATTGACGTCTTTGTAATGAACTAAACTAGAAGTATAAACTGCGTACTATATTAAATATACCTTGAGGTTGCTGCACCGAGCACCATGGCTGCCTCCATTTGTATTTCCTCATCTTGGGAGGTGTTGACGATGTTAATGATCAAAGGAAGAGCACCCATATCTTTGACCAGAATGGCATTATCTATCTGCAAATGCAAGTATTTTACTTTGTGTGTTATAATGTTACTTTGTGTGACATAGTATTTTGGTATTAAAGAAAAAAACATCAGCTTGCCATTTAATTTAAAGGGGTTGATGCACTATTTTCAAAAATGTTTATTTTAAAGGGGTCTGAAAAACTTGAAAAAAGCTGAAAGAATTATTAAAATGCCATGAAAAATAAAGGAGATATGACCTATTGTAAATTTGCAAAGAACATAAATGGAGGCGGGGCCATCTGGGAACGATGACATCATCATGCCTTTTTACATATATGGTATACTGACAAAATGTCTTTAACGCAAAGAAAATCACTACAAATGAAAAAGAAGGATACAATTTATACATTTTACATTTGTATATTTAGGTTCGCGGTCGCTAGAGGACAGACGTGTATATGCACGTCTCATAATGTTCTTTAAAATTGTCCATAACCTTGTTGCCGTACCAATCCCATTGTATCTTAATGATCCTGTGAGACTTACAAGACTTATGCATCCTATATATGACGTATATTCAGCTTCAAACCACTGCCAGTTATTACAAGTACTCCTGTTTCCCAATGACAGTTGTGTATATTGGAATAACCTGCCCCGTAATATTGTTGAAATGCCCGATCTTGAACCATTCAAGAAGGCCATCCGTACAAAATATTATTCCAAACCTTAAATGAAAACGCTCTTTTTATCCCTTTTAATCTAGTTCTTTTTAAATACCTCACTTAGCACATAACACTATCACACTTTTTCTTGTTCTCACTATCACACTTTTAACCTTCTATCACGCTTTTACTTTTTCTTCCAACCACGTACAGACGCGCAGCTAATCATGATCTTCGCAAGAGGGTGCAGTAGGATGTATAGATATTTATTTTTTTATCAATTTGTAGTGATTTTCTTTGCTTTAAAATGTATTTGGTCAGTAAGTCATATACGGTAAAAAGGTGCAATGATGTCATCGTTCCAAGATGGCCGCCTACATCTACGTTCTTCGCAAATTTTCAATAGGAAATATCTTCTTTATTTTTTATGGCATTTTGTTAATTCTTTCAGATTTTTTCAAGTTTTTCAGAGCACTTTTAAATAAATTGTGCTGAGAATTACATTACCTGGTAATAACTTTTACCCTTTTATATTTATACAAAGTGTGATGGTAGTTTCATCAAATCTGACCTTTACTACTCTAAATGTGGGCACAAGAATGGTTGGAGGAAGAGTTGGTTAGAGGTATGCCAACTATGATTTGCATAACTATGAACAACACAGAAAAGTGTGGAACAACTACAACAGGTCGCTTCACAATTTTTTTTTACCTCGATAAAGTCTGTAATTGTGTCAAGGACATTCTACTGACTTTTGTTTATTAGGAACATGTTGCTGTCATGAAGATGTTAGTGTGTATGAAGTTTGAAAAATGTATGGTTGTTATTGTGCGCGATATCAACTAAACTGACAGAGTATGAAAAATAGGGTATGAAAAATAGGTCACGGTTATACGCACTTACCTACTGAAGGATTCCTCTCATGTAGATGGAAGTGTGTATGATGTATTTTAAAGTTGAAAGCAGTATTGTAGGTAATGTATGAGAAGTGGACTAAATAAACAAAGTAGGTTAAGGTCAAACAGATTGTTTGTTATAGTCAATGAGGATGGGCAAAATCAAGAATAATACATGTCTAAAATACTTGTTTCATGTGAATACAAGTCTAGAGTAAAACAAAGTATTGAAGTCTTGGAACAATCCATTCGAAACTGAGAAAAATATGTGTTACAGGACAATATTAGAATGGAAAATTTTAAGTCAAACAAAGGGCCATAATTCTGTAATAAATTAGGCAATCAACAATGTATGATGTAGAGGGACATAAGGTCATCAGTTGTTATGTGTATAGGAAGTTTGGGAACAATCAATTCGAACATGTACAGGACATTATACAATATTAGAACGGAAAAGTCTATGTCAAACAAAGGGCCATAATTATGTAATAAATTAGGCAATCAACAAAGAGTGATGTAGAGGGACATAAGGTCATCAGTTGTTATGTGTATATGAAGTTTTGGAACAACCCATTCAAAACTGTTTGAAATGAATTGAATGTTGTTTAACGGCTCATCAACACAGTATAGAGAGAGGGGAAGGATACATAGAAATCCGGGAACCTGCCCTACTCTTATTATCGAATAGATTCCTATGGTTCTTTTACGTGCTCGGAGGATAGACCGATACACGGGACACGGGACCGCCCGGTTCACGTCCCCATCCGACGGACGAGGCTGAGGGAAAGTGTCTTGCCAAAGAACACACCGACGTCAAAACTGTTTAAAGGAATGCAAGTAATAACAAGATGGCACTATATCGATCACCTGAGTACTGGCCCATTATCGAATTTCTTCTAAATCTCATGGTGTGCATCTGTGCAAGTTTGGTTAAGATTGTTCACGAAATGTGGCCTCTGTTGTGTTAACAACACTGATATAAAGACACTGACAAAGTTTGGTAAAGATCAAAATGAAGGTGCTAGAGTGTAACCCCTGGGGCATGGCTAAATGTGACCCCAGGGCTACAGGTAATATATGAGAGCTGTGTGCCTTGTGGTTATAGAGAAGGAGATTTTTTAAGTTTTTTTCCTATACAAGTCTATGTAAAACATGTGATCCCTGGCGCAGGGCCAAATTTGAAACCAGGGTCACCATTTGAACAAAATTGGTAGAGGATCATAAGCTTATAGCAAATTCAAAATATTAAACCTCTGGCTCTTGCAGTTGCAGAGAAGAAGATTTTTTAAAGTTTTTCCCTATACAAGTCTATGTAAAACTGTGACCCCCAGGGCGGGGCCAAATGTGACCCATGGGTCATCATTTGAAAACTTGGTAAAGGACCATAATTTTATAGTAAATGCAAAAGATTAAACCATTTGAACAAAATTGGTAGAGGATCATAAGCTTATAGCAAATTCAAAATATTAAACCTCTGGCTCTTGTAGTTTCAGAGAAGAAGATTTTTTGATTTTTTTCCTATATAAGTCTATGTAAAACTGTGAACCCGGGGTGGGGCCAAATTTGACACCAGGGTCACCATTTGAACAAACTTGGTAGAGGACCATAAGCTTATAGAAAATGCAAAATATTAAACATCTGTCTCAAGCAGTTTCAGAGAAGAAGATTTTTAAAGTTTTTCCCTATACAAGTCTATGTAAAACATGTGACTCCTGGGGCAGGGCCACATGTGACCCCAGGGTCACCATTTGAACAAACTTGGTAAAGGCAAAATATTAAACCTGGCTCTTGTAGTTCCAGAGAAGATTTTTTTTTTCCTATATAAGTCTATGTAAAACTGTGACCCCAGGGGTGGGGCCAAATTTGACCCCAACGTCATCATTTGAACAAACTTAGTAGAGGACCATAAGCTGATGCCACATGTAATACATGAAAGCTCTGTGCATTGTGGTTTCAGAGAAGAAGACTTTTTAATTTTTTTCCCTATATGACTATGAAAAACATGCAAAATCCCCATATACAAACTTTGGACTCCCGGGGCACAGCCATTTTTGAATCCGGGAACATCATTTGAACAAACTTAATAGTCTAGGCGTTGGCGATCATTTTAAAAGAAAAACTTTCGAAATCTGTCAAGCGGTTCTTGAGAAGAATATTTTTTGTTTAATGTTTCGACCAGATATGGTAATGGCTGCCATCTTGGATGTCACGCTGACCTAATTTTAACAAATCTAAAAAACATTTATCTATGGATCATCCAGATGAAGTTTGGTCAAAATTGGTCAAGCGGTTTCTGAGGAGAAGTCGTCTGAAGCAAAAGTTAATGATGACGACGGACGAAGAGTGATCCCAATAGATCACCTTGAGCCTTTGGCTCAGGTGATCTAAAAATGTGTTACAAGACGCGACGTGACAACAAAGTGTTACACGATGCGACCGGAAGATTTGGACAATGTGATTCCTATATAGCCCCCACTTCACTTTGTGAAAGCGGGGTATAATGATAACGGATAAATAAATCGAGGTGTTAATTTTAATGCCTACCTGATGTAGATAGTACTCGAGGTCCATCAGCACAATCAATAGCTGATCTTTCTGCATATTCCCCGCTTTTAGCTTGGCCAGGAGCTCCTCTATCACTTCTCCATCTGTCTTGATGTCCATATTGATACTCTCAAAGTCTTTCTTCAACTCCTTGTAACTGCGGAAATTGGCTTTCACTTCAGCTTCTCTCTGTGTGGCACATATAAACATGGATGATTAAAGTTAATAATATTATGAATCTATGTCTGCACATTAAAGGTATAAAAAATTAGAGTGAAATGAAACTTAACATAAGAAAGTGCATAGTCATTGAAATTAGATTTATTTATACTTACAATTCTTCTCTGGAGCACAACTTGGAAGTTTTTAGGCCAAAAAAAAAAATAGGTGTGTTTCCTACTGCATGCTCTAAAAAAATGGGGTAGGTCAGTAGGCATTTTTTTTAGAGCAAGATACTGTGAGATTCTACATGTATTTATCTCATAAACCCCATACAGGTTAATGATAGAACAGAACGTTTCTCTGGGATGTCAGTTTACCTCGATATATTGTGATAAATCATTGTTCAGAACAAATAAAATATAATTAAAGCCTTAAATAAAACAGTCAGCACAGTTTTTGAAGGTATTTTAACTTAGTGAGTGATGCAATCAAATCAATAATAGAACAGTTTGTTGGTATGGTGTTTTACGTCATTTTCAACACATGTAAGGTTATATATGACGGTCGATTTTTGTTTTGTGGTGGAGGCAGATCACCCATTTGTCCTGGGTAGAACCAGTACTGTACACTTCCCGCCATCTGTAAGAATCGACACTTCCTCACTTACAAGTCGAGATCCCAGTGGGATTGGAACCCGCAGCGGTGAGAGGCAAAGGTTTACAACACAACGTCGTAAATCATTCGGCCACAGAGACGCTTATACCAGAACAGACTGTAAACTGTACCAAATAAATAGTTCCAATACAATATGGCGATAATTCTTATGAACGA
Organism: Cyrtodaria siliqua; assembly: GCA_037043455.1. Classification (NCBI taxonomy): domain Eukaryota; kingdom Metazoa; phylum Mollusca; class Bivalvia; order Adapedonta; family Hiatellidae; genus Cyrtodaria; species Cyrtodaria siliqua. The sequence goes on from JAWPHD010016461.1 coordinate 16,378, forward strand.
GTGTAGTGTAAAGTATCCCATGTACACTGCATTTATGCATAAAAAGGATAATTTGCAGGGACAAGTGGTTTAATTATAGTTAAGGTAGGGTACATAACATGCAGCATGTCCAGGGCTGAATGTTAAACTAATGAATAAGATACAACTATTTTGCATCAACCGCTCTAAGTTACTTTAAATATGAAACTCCTGCTGCACAAAGTTTAAGTCAGAGATGATGTCGAATGTTTAGACAACAAGATATGACAAACCTCTAAATTAACTTCATCAAGGTCGGATGTCTTGAATTCTTTTAACGCTTTCTTCAACTGATTCACCGAAAACGACTTGTCTGGATTTATCGGTCCTGCCAATGTAGAAGACAGATATACAATAATATTTTATTTAAGAAACTTACTAAAGTGACTGTACAGTATATAGGTAATATATAGTACAGCATACAGTACAATATATACTTAGTATATTGTTAACTCAAATATACCAACCAATGAGCACCCCGATTTGGTTTAAACTTATTTTATTTGCAATATTTATACAACCGGTGAAAATGTACATAATACAAAATGTGAAAAAGGATTGGAACGAAAGCAGTTGCTTATAGTGTTCCTTTCCTAATTTTCATTAGGAAACATGCATAATATAAAAAATATGATATATAATTATATTCAATTACAGTAAAGACTATTTTAAAACCAATTTTTCATATTTATTTCCAAAGAAGTAGCCAGCGTATCGTTAGAAAATCCAAAAATTCAGTTAACCTTATGTGTTGATTTTTCAGTCATAGTCGCACATGGATTACACATCTACATGGTTCATACAGACTTTTCAAACCTAAATTTAGGGCCTTTTTAGGGACATTTTCGCTAAATTTAGGGCCTCAATATTAATAGCATAATTATGCGTTTGACTAAAATTCCTGCTTACTGCTACAGTAAAACCCCTCTAAAGTGACCCCTACAAGAAGATAGGTGGCAGCTTAATGCAGCATGATAGTATTGTAGAAAGCACCTCTAATAGCTTCCTGCAAACTATAGTGCTGCATTAAGCAGTCACCTGTAAAAAAAACACACTAAATGTGTATATTGTAAGCGGTTGCATTAGCTGGGTTTTACTGTATTTATAGCCAATAAACCTGGACCTACCTAAGATAAAACAGTTTTCAGCTCTGTGGCCTTGTCACCTAAGATTAAACAGTTTTCAGCTCTGTGACCTTGTCACTGATCTTACTCTCCAGCTGAGTACACAGCAAACTTTTCTCTTTTGACTTTTCCCTGAGAGCATTGGATTTGGCTATATGTGAAAAATTCCTCTCCTTTTCTGCTTTCATAGCAAACTCATCAGCGGCTTTATTGAGGGAGTATTGGGAAAGTAAGAGTTTAGCCCAAAAATATATATATTTTTGTTTAATTATACCCCACCCACTCCACCAAATATTGGCCGCAATTTTTCAAAAACGGCCGTGAAAAAATGTTTGCACGGTTGGCTCAGTCGTTGGCTGGGTAATAACTTCCCCTCTGAAATATAACCGAGTATGAATCAAACTGAGTACGATGTACAATAGTACAAATCTAATTTCGTAGGAGTTGTCGTTCTTGAATTCATTCTATTTTTAGACATTTTGTAGGAGTTGTCATTCTTGAATTCATTCTATTTTTAGAAGCAACAACACCTTGACAGCCCAAATAATGTGCGAAATGAAATTTAGGGCCACCAAAACTAATTTTTAGGGCCGTATAGAGTAAATTTAGGGACTTTTTAGGGCCCGACATGCAATTTAAGGACTTTTCAAGCAACTCATCTAGGATCGATTGAATTCCATTTTTGAACTGTTCCATAAAACATGCAAAAACTGCAAAAACATACCCTCCTTTTTCCCAGCCTTCCAATACTTCAGTCCACTGTCCCCTTCCATCAACTTAGCCTCCCTAAGGCCAGTCTCAAAATTCATACGCACATGTAGGCCCGATGGAATGGACTGCCCTGAAATGACAAACGAGAATCAATATATGCCCAGACAAGCTTGTATTGCCTATCGTGAAAAAGATTCTATATAAGGTTTACATGAACAAAAAGTTGGTAGCTTTAAAGCCTTTTACTAATTTATATACCCGTTTTCGGGCATTTGTTGATTTACATATATATATATGTAAATCAACAAATGCCCGAAAACGGGTATATAAATTAAATAATATAGTTTATATTACTATCATATCATCCCTTATTTGTAAATATTTTTATCTTTATATATTTCCATTAATTTTTAATTAATACTTCATCTTTCATCAGTTTTTGCGCACAATATGACCTATTTATGTGTCGACGTGCCGTAAAACACCATTCATTCAATAAAGCCTTTGATATTTTGTACACAATACTTAACATGAAAGCTTTGAAGCACTATATTTTTAAAACTGCTAATAGGGTTATAGAGAGATCTGACAATTTACCTGTCAGAGGTGACTTTCGTCAAACAAATATGCCAAAGGACAGTTAATAGAGAATACCATGTCAGACTTATTGATTTCAAAATTATCAGACTCGGTGAAAGCTTTTAGAAACAAAGTCTGGTAAGTTATATTACAATAGACAGAAATGGTAATACAGCTTTAATGTAATTAATTTCATTTCAGGACTGACCCGAATGACAAGAAAAGAATAACGATTACTGTGGACGTCATTACAAAAAACAATCTGTGTGACGCTGTGAAATTCGGCTGCTTCACAATTCAAAATGGGTCTTTTTTTTCACAATTGTGGGCGACATTTTTCACAATTGAAACAATTTTTTTTTCTTTTTTTTTTGTAAACATTTCCCCATCTAACTTTCTCAATATTGTTTTGTTTTGGATGCATTTACATCAGAATGTTTATCTAAAATGTACCATATTATGCTGAATAACGTACATATGTTTATAGAGTCCTCCTCCCACAAAAACAATGTATGCATGTATTGAGTAATATCGCTATTAACAATTATTCTTTCAATACTTTTTTCACAAATCAGACAGTAATCACGCTTTTTTTTCTTCACAAAATGACCAGGCTAGGGAGTGTTCACAATTTTTAGAAATAAAGCTCTTTGACCTCATGTAACTATTAAATATTTATAAAGTCACCTCTTCGTAATGCACAAGATAAAAGCCAGTTATTCATTTGAACTAGTACAGTGTCCCAGATAAGCAGCATATCTGCTTATTTTACGCAAATAAAACGGCCAAATACGCAATTACTTTTCTGGACATGCTTACTGGATACGCAATCTATTTTTAGTACATTTCTGTGGGTGAAATATTGGGATTTCTCAGTGAAAGAATATTTAAAATCGCTAAATATTAATAACTAACTTCGAACACAAAAATAACTAACTGTGACGTTGAGGCATGAGGTCAATAAAGTGTTGCTGACGTTGACGTCATCTGCCGATAACGTTCAATAAAGTGAACGATTTAGGTTAAACTTATACATTATACTGATTTAAAATGTAATAGATAGATTATTTAACTGCTGGGATCGATTACAGGGAAATCCATCACTCGATGATAGTCGTGTTTTGCATACACTCGTTCATGAAAAGAATCACACGTCTATCATCTTGTGACGGATTTCCCTATAATTGATCCCAGCAGTAATCTCTATTCCTTCCACTCAAATCTTTTCATTAATAATCGACAAGACTTTGGTCATGGAAACAAGCTTTTCCGTGGTTAGAATTTCATGAGGTTGGTACAGAAAATAGCCATATGTGCATCTTCTGCACAACATTTAAAATGTACGGTCTGCTCAAAGAACACCAAACGTACAGAGAACTTCCATATAGAGAGACAAGGTTTCTCCAAGGACCATATCAGTGTCGAACAGCTTATTTATACTCTGAAGTAGCAATTTCACTCTTTATTTTTTCTTCAAAACTTGATTTTCACTTAATTTTAATTTGATGAGTGAAATACCCTATTTATAGGTCAAAAGTTATCGGGGTCCTGTTAGTAGATACATTTTTTTAAAGCATCAATTGGATTTGATCGCGTGTCCTATAGTCTTTTGCATTTGAAAGATCTACATCTGAATCATGCAGAGTTTTCTGTTACCCTGCCTCAAGAACCGCGACCGAGTTATCGTTACGAGCATTACCTTCCTTTACTGTCTGCCACTCGTGTGTCGGGTAAAAGTCTTCTACTGGTTCACTTGTGCCGGGTACCAGCTCATCCTCGCCGTTAATCTCTACTGTCACCTCATCTGTTAATATAAACAAAGTAAAATGAATCCATGGTATTTTACAACCCTTTAAAAGCTTAGGTCATATCACGTTAGAATGGGGAAAGCGATGAGCAGCCAATAAATGACAATAATGATGATCATTTAATGATGGGCAATCGGCTGAAATTTATAATCGATCATTTGTTATAATCGGTTGGATGTAACCGATCAATCATCAGTTGTAATCGGTTAACTAGTCAATATGAAGTATAACATGTGCATGTTAATCCGAGTTTCAGGCCTTGAACTTAAGATTTATTTCTGATTAAGAATATGTATGCCCTCCTGTCTTGTTTCTTATGCCATTGTTATTTCATTTTAATCAGCAAAATAATTCTTATTGAAATATATAGGATCTTAAACGAGTTCCCATTTCATATAAGATTTATGAAACGAGTTATGAATTATTTTTTTAATTTTAACGAGCCTTTTGGCGAGTTAAAATTAAAAATAATTCATAACGAGTTTCATAAATCTGATATGTAATGGAAACGAGTTTAAGATCCTATATATATCAATAAGAATTATGTAATGGGAATGAGTTTAAGATCCTTTTTATCATAACATTGCAATCAAATAAGTAAAAAATAATTCAAATGGACATAAAACCGCCACACTTTAGCGCCAAAACGTCATAAAATCAGGCAGAACGTTATGCGACGTCGCAACGTCACACACAACGTTGAGTATCAAAGAGTTCGTGTTTTATCTCTTTACAAAAGGCGTTTTACGACGACTTTAGCAAAATTACACACTGATTTGTATAACTTTCATTAGTTAGTATAAGCTGTGGTAAATACTAAGTTTATGACCGAGATCTAGATGACTTTATAATAAATAAAATAGTTTCAGTCAAAACCTGCGTAGTGTTACAGATTTAACTCAACCAATCAAAATCGTTCCAGGTTGTATTACACTTGTGTCATACAACAGAATATTACATGATGGGTGTTTGACACTGCTAACAAGGGACGTTACGTGTTAAAAATATATATGTGCTTATTTGTATTCGCTCATTGTTGTCTCCTGGATAATCATGTTTATTTCTATCTGTAACATTTATTAAAGTGTATTTTTACATTTTACCGACATAATCGGATGCCTATTGACCGATGCACTATGATTACTTAGAATGAAGTTCATGTTGTAAATTCTACTAAAATACAATTGTATTTAAGTATTCAGTTTGAACTTCCCATTTGGAGAATTGAACCTCCTGTAGGCCACAAGAGTTGGCCATTTCTTTGGCCCACTGCCAATCAAGGTCCTATGTGAACAAGTTAAATAGCTCTATCTCTCTAGAAATTAAATACTAGTTTGAAAACATCAACAGTGCATACGGTACGTGAACAAACTGAAGCAGTCTAAATTTGGATAGCTTTCATTGACTGATACCCATTCTTAATGTATGGAATACAATACAACTGTTACAGGGGACCAGTTTACACACAAAAAAAATGCATCTTATTATTAATACTATAATATTATACTTTACCACTGTCATCTTCTTGTTGCACTATTGTTAGGGCGCCACCATGGGATTCAGCGTTGCTATGGAGATTGATGTTGTGTAAACAACAGAGAACAAACAGCAAAACGCTGACAGCATTCATCACTTGTATGTAGCGCAGCAATTGTCCAGGCATAATACGGCAACAAAACTAAAATAGAAAATACCAAAATCAGTCAAATAATATTTTTTTTTACTTATTCATTAACATGTTGTTGCTATTACTGTAAGTTTAAAGCAAACTAAACTGCAAGATTTACCCCATATATTGTGTTTATATTACAAGGGGCACATCTGTGTTTTAAAGTCTATGCTTAGAAAAATTAAGCAAGAGGCCCAAGTTGGCATATGACTCTTACAACAATTTAGATGAATTACGGATAGACTCAGATAAACAGGACTACCAGGTTTATGTCCCTATCTGACAGACAGGGCTAAGGTAAACATCTTGCCTAAGTTAAGGTTAGTATAAATGGTGTTATACGTCATTTATAGCACATGTAACTGATGTTAGGCAATTCATGATGGTCAATAAATGCAGAACGAACGGAAAATGAACGATTTAAACGAAGAGCGTAGTTCAGTATTTTAATATAAAGAAATGCACTGTGAAAATGGTGTTTCAAAACCGCTGAAGCACGATTATACATTTACTATAATATAATATTTACTGATTCAAAATGGGAAATATTTTATTTATTGTGTAGCACAAACTTTATATTATTTCAATATAAAACTAAAATCAGGGCCTTCCCCAGCCAATTATGGCGTAGCGGCGCCGCGATCCCTTAACTTTTGAAACAGGCATGCCGCGATCCCTTAATCTGACCACGATCCCTTAAAAGTGGGTCAAAACATACATTTCCCAGTTTTAATTAATGACATATCTGACCAAATAACGCATTGAGGCGTAAACTCCTGACAAGCGTACGTCCTTAGCTCCTGATTGGAATGTTCTCATAAGGATTAGAGAGGCAGAGGTGTTAATTACCTCCGCGATACGGGTCTAATTCAAGAATTCAACCATGCGTACATGACCTGTAAACTTGTTACGTCATCAAATGTGAAAATAATTTACTTATAAGTTATATTTTCTTGTAGTGTTGAATTAACGTGCCTTCGAATCTCAGGGTTGCAGATTATAAATTTAGTTTACTCCCGGTTTTGAATTTGCTTCTGTGTTTCAAACTAAAACGATTAATTATAAATAAAGACAGCAATTTTATAACATTTAAATAAAGTTAAAACCGTTTCCTACCTTCTTTTTTTCCGAAAGCGCTAATGATTTGATGCAGTAAACATGACTCAGACGTTAAGATATTGTAAGACATGTCAGCGTAGAAAGTTGATGTAAATCCGGATAGTCCTTATTTCGGATGCTTAAAAAACACACGACACTGCACGTTTTCATACAAGTTGATGTTTTTTTTAAATGTTATTCACTTAAAAATAACATAATTAATCCTGCTTTAAAAACTTCATCACATATATAATGAAGTGTTTACAAGATAAAAAAAAATCTGCAACAGCAAAGGAAACGATGTATAAAGTTGAGTGTATCATCTTTTTCCAAAAAAAAATAAAAAATGATCATACATGTACTTTCTATGGCAGACTGGTAGATATATTTAAAACATGTTTTAAATGTGCCAGGTGTATGCCAAAACCCGTATTTTACTTCAAAACATGAAGAAAAAAATCGACATGAAGGAGGGGAGGACCCTCCCGCACGCACCCTCTCGCGCGCTAAATTCCACCATCCCTTAAAAAATCGTGGGGAAGGCCCTGTAAAATAATGTTGATAAAAAAAACCAGGCGTTATGTACAGGGCTCCGGAAATATGGTTGCCCGACGCCCCGGGCAAGTGGAATTTGGGTGCGGGCAGGTGTCTGTCGCAAATCTGGTTGTCCGACACTTGCCCGACTGGACGTTTCCGTTTTAGACAAAAAATCAAACGAAAACTCGGCTTATCATAAAGTGTGCTGATTACGAATTAACCACCTGTCGCTTTCGCCGCGAGCGGTAATTCAGGAGTGTCATAAATCTGACCTGTGTTGTTTTGTGATTGTTTAATCCCTCCCACTTACACAGTTTGTCAAAACCTGATTGGCCGACGACGAAAGTTTGAGGTGCCAATCAAAAATATCCATGCGCCGATAATCTTGCTTGATTGGCATTAATAATATTCATCTCCCTATTACTGAAGTGTGTCCCATTCATCTCCCTATTACTGAAGTGTGTCCTCTACTAACATGGTTGATAAGATAAGACCATCCCAAAAAAATAATCCAATTATAATCGATAAGACGCAACCATTGTAAAGTTTGTTGACTTCTGTTATGCAGTATTTTACGCGAAACATTAATCATATGTTTAGCCGAACTTTCGAATTATGTAGAGTATAACCGCACCAATATTTTATGCAACGCATATTGTGTATTGACGCTGAATGTTATCGGAAAAGGTAATGAATACACACTTATCAGTTCGCCAAGTACTAATAGCTGTGTAATAGCTGAAACGCGGGTCATTGGAAAATTGTAAACAAAAAGCAATTTATTTTTAATAAACGATTACGGTAAGTACTGTACCATACACAAATAAAGTAGAAATTAATTACTGGCACTAATTAAGGAAAGTATGTGAATGCAGCGGGTTGCTTTATTGAAGTTATTTTGACACATATTATTAAAAACAAACTTTGTTTGCGAGTTTGTATTTTGTTTGGCACATTTGGTAACACGATTAATTATATAACTTTTGTGGCCTGACGGTGACGATTAAAGCTGAGTAGGCAGATGTTGTTTGCAATTAGGCCTACTATAAAGGGAAACTTTTGAAAACACATTCATGAATGTTGATGTAGTTTAGAACTAATATGTCTTGAACATCATCATATAGTCGACATTTGCTTTTTATGAAAGTATATTATAGAATATGAATAAATATAATCAAATTTTGTTCCATCTGATTTCCACAGTATAGTACAGTGTAATGTTACATTTTTTTACAATAACCAAACATTAGAATAATATTGAAGTTGGCGCACAGCGCCTACATTTTTTTGGTATGTTCACAAAGGCTTGATTTTGGGGCAAGTGACTTTTAAATTTGGGGCAAGTGACATTTTGGACAGGGCAAGTGGATTTTGAAAATCCACTTGCCCTGGGCAAGTGGATTTTCAAAATATTTCCAGAGCCCTGATGTATGTTACATTTTGATGAAATTAATATAAATCCAGAAGGAAACAGAATAATCATCATGTGCACCACCAAATAATGTCAACAAAAAGACCCATTCTTGAATATGATCAGGTAAACCACAGACATATTAATAAACAGATAGGAAACTTCCTATCTTAACCAAAATATCACGTGGCACCTTAACTTTTCCTTCTATCTCCTCTCTCACTTATTCACTGATTTTGATGAGAATACATTCAAACGATTCATAGTGAATAGCAAAATGGTATTATAATAATTTATGTTTATTTTGAAAGTAAGAAATTGTATAAAAAGATGTTTAAAGTTAAAAAATGTCATAATTTTTCGCTTTTCTCTTAAAAATCAAGGTTTTGACAAAGTCAAAGTTTCCGTCAAACTCCTTTTTTGCTCTAAACGTAAGAGAAAGAAAAATACTATCATTGGAAAGAAAATTAAATTTGTGATGGTATTTGGCATGAATGAAACTTATATCTATAAAACTCTTCATAATATGTGTGTTTAAAGTTGGGAAATAATTTGCGAAATTTCACACTGTGCCACGTGAAATTTAGATAATTTTCGTAGTGTCCAATCTATTTGTTAATAGGTCTGTGGGTAAACATAAGACGCCGACTCGTGATAAAAATCGCATGGCTAGATATCATGTGTAATTTAATCTTCAGAGATGTTGCGATTGGTAAACGATGAATAACGAATACAAATGTATTTTCTCCATTTCTGCATTTAAACGCACACATATTCTGTTGCGTTCGTTCCATGCATTTAAAGGCATAGATTCGATTATAAACTCTGAATCATCCAAGAACCCAAATGATATTGATTTTTAAAAAAATGTATTTAAAAATGAAAAGCAACGGAATACATTTTTGGGGTACTTAAATTCAACTGGGTCTGTAGTAGTCTCATTTATTTGACATCTTTGGTGCTTTATTTACATACGGACGTTTATAGATGCACCCTAGTTGGAGGATGGCACATATAAAAATCGTCTTGCCGTTCGTAGACATGTATTTTATGCGCTAGGTCTGTAGAGGCAGACCACCCTTAAAAATGTGCTAAAATCTAAACTGCTTTTGAAAATAAATGAACTAAATACTAAACCTTAATGTCTATGGCAATTGTCAAGTAAATCTAAAACATTGTACATACCTTTGTTTGAAGGCACCCACGAAAACTAATGACACTTCAGAAAAATGAAAGATTACAACATAAATAGAGACAGTTACAGCACTGATAATGGTTAAAACGTATGCATTTAACTTTTTCTTTTAAATGTTCTTCAGCTAGACTTTAATCGGACGTTCTTGCATCAGATTTACAGAAGTTGATGTGTCCGTCCGGCGTTAATACACGTCATCAAATCAATGTCAACAAATGGAATAGGTACTGTATTCTGATTGGTTAATATTCCACTCACAAAACGCAAACAAAAAATAAAATGGCCAAGCAATTAACAAGATTATAAAAATAACAAATAATGTTTTAAATTGTATGAAACTTATTTTATGTCCTAAGAAGCACTTAAAGAATTTATTTAGATGTTCTATCACGCGCCTCCTAAACACCGGAACCACGTGCATTTTTTCGCGGGAAAATTTAACTCGTTTTGCAGCAAAATGCACGGGATTCATAAGCACATAAATAGAAATGCGTGTAATTCTTTTGCCATTTGGCTTGCTGACTTTGGAGAGGAAACGTGGTCTTGGGACTTCATCAGAACATCATTTACATCATCAACATGGGCGATTCACAAGAATATTTCTGGGGTAACCTTTACCAACAATTTGTTAATCTATTTTGACATCGATACATCGTTCAGAAGCATTGCTTCGAGTGTAATATTGAACAGGATGCATAAAATACGGCATATTCTATCAAAGATACGTGTTTTATAATTACAGCATTGTTTATAATACGTAATAGGAATAATACTCACTAGAAGTCATTAAACTGTTACTGTCGACTTTTTGAGGTTGAAAAGGGAAAAAATAGAAAAAAACTCGGGTCATTTGAAAGGAGTCACTGCAGGGCTTTTCCCAGGTATTTTTGAAAAAAGGACCCTTGTTATTTTGGGAAATTTCTATTGTAAAAACGACCAAATTGGGAATTTTTTCATCGATAAAATGGCCAGTTGAGGATTGTTTATGTCAACATTTTGTAAGTTAGGGGAGAGGTAAAATTGTTACATAATACCACTGATATTGATTAGTATGTAACATAAGTGATGTATAAGTACGTTACACATGCAATGTTACTTGTAACTTGCAGTTTATTATGTTAATACGTTTAACTAGACCGTGCTATACTTGAATAATAAATACAAACTTGATAAAAATATGTATTGAACCATACTTATGTCCTATTCAAGGTCATGTGTATAATTGAATAATTCACATAATTATCAAGTATTTATTTATAATTCAAGGGTACCACTGTCTAGATAAATGTGTAAATATATTATACTAATGTTTCATGTACATTCAATTATGTAATATTCAAGATTATTGGAGTTGTAATTTCTATCATATCAATGGGATTACACAAAAGGGAACATAATCCTTAATGATATATTTATCAATGCAGCTTTCAAACATTTAATAACACTTCTCCTACTTTAAAGTATCAGCTAGACCAGTTGACAGATTTGGATATTATACATTTTGAATAAATGCTCATCAAATCCAGGGGCATTTGTCAACTCTTGACAATATGTTTTGTTTTGCAGTTCCTCAGTTTAACCACAGACCTAATAACAAATATTATTTATTAATGTCTGTGGTTTAACTGAATATTAATTTGAATGTGCAGGTGTTGAGTTGACCAAGGACAAGCCTACCTACACATGGTCATTTGAGGAAGAGGAGGATGACGACGATTACATGATACACACACTTTTCCTCAAAAATGCTATCCTCGGAGGATCTTCTGTGAAAGGGGAACGCAACATTGTTGAAGTTGAAACAAAGAACTTTGAGAAAGCTGATGTCAAGCAACCACTAATTTCCTTGACATTGGGACAAAGGGATATGGTAAGATGTTAACTGAAACTGATTAGAACATTTTTTGTTTTCAAAAGACTCAAAAATTCAGTTTTCTTTCCCAAGTTATACAGCTTATAGTAAATATATATTTTTATAGTTGACTTGCACATATTGTAAATGAACTATTTTTGTCTTGCCTTTTCGAAGAAAAAAAGAGACATAGGTGTTGCTTTTCCAGTGGCGGCAGCAGCGGCCAAGGCGTCTACATTCAGCTTTTGCATTTAGGTCACTTTTTCACAAACTATGCACTAGACCTTTCAAACTTTGCTTATAGTTGTATCTTGGGTGGTACACGGCAACGTGATGAAGCAAATGTGAAAGTGACCTTGACCATCCAAGCAAAGGGCAGATAACTTAATAATTATTATGTTTAACTTTGATGGCGAGTTGTCAGTCTTCCGTCTGTCGTCTGTCATTAACTTTTGTCTCGTTAAGACAATAGGACCTTCATTTTCCATCTGATCTTTACCAAACTTTACCAGATTGTTAATATCAATAAAAGCTCGGACAAGTTCGAAAACCAGCCAGATCGGACCAGTAACAGCGGAGTAATGGCCTTGATTTAATTAAAAATGCTATATTTTGCCTCATTAAGACAATAGGGCCTTCATTTTTCATTTCATCTTTACCAAACTTTATCAGATTGTTGATATCAATGAAAGCTCGGACAAGTTCGAAAACCAGCCATATCGGACCAGTAACAGTGGAGTTATGGCCCTTTGATTAGTTAAAAATGCTATATTTTGCCTCGTTAAAACGATAGGGCCTTCATTTTCCATCCGATTTTTACCAAACTTTACCAGATTGTTAATGTCAATGAAAGCTCAGACAAGTTCGAAAACCATTCAGATTGGACCAGAAACAGCGGAGTTATGGCCCTTGATTTAGTTAAATACTATATTTTGCATTGTTAAGACGATAGGGCCTTCATTTTTCATCTGATCTTTACCAAACTTTACCAGATTTTTTAGTTATATTAATTGGCCCTTGATTTAGTTAAAAATGCTGTATTTTGCCAAAAAACATCAATTGCAGTCACTCGCTTCATTGATGTTATTAGAGCCATGTTAGCCAATAGAGCTTCCACAGGCCCTCTTGGGCCTCTTGTTTTTAATAGAATGGCATTTTGTTTTTAAACAGCAAACTGCAAAATCCATTGTTTTTTACAAACTTTCATTTAAGCATCATTGACCTTTTTATTTTTAAGTCCCATCCCCGTAGGCGTGGCATGTCACATGATGTGAATCTGCGGATTTCTTGTATTTATATTTGCTTTATTGACGTTTATAAATTCTTTAAGATACCCGGAGCTGCTGCACGCTTTATAAAATTGTGCACATTTAATAGATACACTCGAGAGATATGAAAACACAACACGGGAATTTCCGCTATATATTGTATGTGTAATATGCCAATGTTAATCGAATGGTACATGACTACGTTGGACCTTTCCTTTCGGAGAAAAAGACTAAAACAACACATAACACAGCTATAAGTATTCCTTCAAAGTTTCATTATTGACAGAGTAGGCGTTTGGCTCAAGCATGTGAGCAAAATTAAGTTGGGATGCAAAATTTTGCAAACCTTTTACGTTCAATACAGTTCTGAAATGGCTCAATTTTTTAGAGGAACTTCAACATTTATGAATTTCTTGATAAAGAATTGTACTGTGATTAAAACGTCGACAACATCACTGTTGTGTCCTTTAACTAACTGCCACTTTTTAGCTCTACTGGCCAAGGGCCAGCAGAGCTTATGGGATGCTGTGTTGTCCGTCGTCCGTCGTCTGTCCGTCTGTCGTCTGTCGTCCGTTAACTTTTCTTCAAACGACTTCTTCTCAGAAACCGCTTGGCTAATTTTGACCAAACTTCACGTGGATGATCCTTAGTTGAATGCTTTTTAGATTTGTTAAAATTAGGTCAATGCTACATCCAAGATGGCTGCCATTACCATATATGGTCGAAACCTTAAAAAATCTTCTTCTCCAGAACCGCTGGTCAGATTTCAACAGTTTTTCTTTTAAAATGATCGCCAACGCCTAGACTATCAAGTTTGTTCAAATAAAGTCCCCGGGGTCAAAAATGGCCGTGCCCCGGGGGTCCAAAATTTGTATATTGAGGTTTTGCATGTTTTTCATATAGACATATATAGGAAAAAACTTTAAAAAATCTTCTCTGAAACCACAAGGCACAGAGCTCTCATGTATTACATGTAGCATCAGCTTATGGTCCTCTACTAAGTTTGTTCAAATGGTGACCCTGGGGTCAAATTTGTCCCCGCCCCGGGGGTCATAGTTTTACATAGACTTATATAGGATTATTTTTTTTAAAAATCTTCTTCTCGGAAACTACAAGAGCCAGAGGTTTGATATTTTGCATTTACTATAAGCTTATGGTCCTTTACCAAGTTTGTTCAAATGGTGACCCTCGGGTCACTTTTGGCCCCGCCCCAAGGGTCACATGTTTTACATAGACATGTATATGGAAAAACTTAAAAAATCTTCTCTGAAACTGCAAGAGCCAGAGGTTTAATATTTTGCATTTGCTATAAGCTTGTGGTCCTCTATCAAGTTTGTTCAAATGGTGACCCAGGGGTCACATTTGGCCCCACCCCGGGGGTCACAGTTTTACATAGGCTTGTATAGGGAAAAACTGAAAAAAATCTTCTTCTCTGGAACCACATGGCACAGAGCTCTCATGTAATACATGTAGCATCAGCTTATGGTCCTCTACTAAGTTTGTTCAAATGGTGACCCGGGGGTCAAATTTGTCCCCGCCCCGAGGGTCACAGTTTTACATAGACTTATATAGGATTTTTTTTTTAAAAATCTTCTTCTCGCCAACTACAAGAGTCAGAGGTTTGATATGTTACATTTATTATAAGCTTATGATCCTTTACCAAGTTTGTTCAAATAGTGACAATAGTGACCCTGGGGTCACATTTGGTCCCGCCCCAAGGGTCACATGTTTTACATAGACATGTATAGGGAAAAACTTAAAAAATCTTCTTCTCTGAAACTGCAAGAGCCAGAGGTTTAATATTTTGGTGTTGCTATAAGCTTATGGTCCTTTACCTATTTTGTTCAAATGGGGACCCTGGGGTCACATCTGGCCCTGCCCCGGGGATTCACAGTTTTACATAAATGCTTGTAGAGGGAAAAACTGAAGAAAAAAAATCTTCTCTGGAACTGCAAGAGCCAGAGGTTTAATATTTTGCATTTGCTAAAAGCTTATGGTCCTTTACCAAGTTTGGTTAAATGGTGACCCTGGGGTCACATTTGGCCCCGCCCCAAGGGTCACATGTTTTACATAGACATGTATAGGGAAAAACTTAAAAAATCTTCTTCTCTGAAACTGCAAGAGCCAGAGGTTTAATATTTTGCTGTTGCTATAAGCTTATGGTCCTTTACCAATTTTGTTCAAATGGGGACCCTGGGGTCACATCTGGCCCCGCCCCGGGGGTCACAGTTTTACATAAATGCTTGTATAGGGAAAAACTGAAAAAAATCTTCTTCTCTGGAACTGCAAGAGCCAGAGGTTTAATATTTTACCAAGTTTGTTCAAATGGTAACCCTGGGGTCACATGTTTTACATAGACATGCAAAGAGATTTTTTTTGTTGAATTAATTTTTTTTTTTTTTTTTTTTTTTTTTTTTTTAATTATTTTTTTTTTAAATATTTTTTTTTTTGATTTTTTTTTTTTTGAAATATCTTCTCTTTTTTTTGAAATGTTTTGCAATTTTTTGATTTTTTTTAGCTCTATGTTCGACCAGTCGGACCAGTAACAGAGGTGTTCTTGATTTAGTTAAACATGCTATATGTTGCCTCGTTGATACGGTTGGGCCTTCATTTTTCATCTGATCTTTACCAAACTTTACCAGATTCTTTAGTTATGGCCTTTGATTTAGTTAAAAAGCTGTTTTTTGCCCGAAACTTTCAAAAAAACGTAAATGGCAGTCACTCACTTCATTGATGTTATAAGAGCCATGTTAGCCAGTAGAGCGTCCACAGGCCCTCTTGGGCCTCTTGTTTTTAGCTCTACTGGCCAAGGGCCAGCAGAGCTTATGGGATGCTGTGTTGTCCGTCGTCCGTCGTCTGTCTGTCGTCTGTCGTCTGTCTGTCTGTCGTCCGTTAACTTTTCTTCAAACGACTTCTCAGAAACCGCTTGGCTAATTTTGACCAAACTTCACGTGGATGATCCTTAGATGGATGCTTTTTAGATTTGTTAAAATTAGGTCAACGCTACATCCAAGATGGCTGCCATTACCATATATGGTCAAAACCTTAAAAAATCTTCTTCTCCAGAACCGCTGGACAGATTTCAACAGTTTTTCTTTTAAAATGATCGCCAACACCTAGACTATCAAGTTTGTTCAAATAAAGTCCCCGGGGTCAAAAATGGCTGTGCCCCGGGGGTCCAAAATTTGTATATTGAGGTTTTGCATGTTTTTCATATAGACATATAGGAAAAAACTTTAAAAAATCTTCTTCTCTGAAACCACAAGGCACAGAGCTCTCATGTATTACATGTAGCATCAGCTTATGGTCCTCTACTAAGTTTGTTCAAATGGTGACCCTGGGGTCAAATTTGTCCCCGCCCCGGGGGTCACAATTTTACATAGACTTATATAGGATTTTTTTTTTAAAAATCTTCTCGGAAACTACAAGAGCCAGAGGTTTGATATTTTGCATTTACTATAAGCTTATGGTCCTTTACCAAGTTTGTTCAAATGGTGACCCTCGGGTCACTTTTGGCCCCGCCCCAAGGGTCACATGTTTTACATAGACATGTATAGGGAAAAACTTAAAAAAATCTTCTCCGAAACTGCAAGAGCCAGAGGTTTAATATTTTGCATTTGCTATAAGCTTGTGGTCCTCTATCAAGTTTGTTCAAATGGTGACCCAGGGGTCACATTTGGCCCCACCCCGGGGGTCACAGTTTTACATAGGCTTGTATAGCGAAAAACTGAAAAAAATCTTCTTCTCTGGAACCACATGGCACAGAGCTCTCATGTAATACATGTAGCATCAGCTTATGGTCCTCTACTAAGTTTGTTCAAATGGTGACCCCGGGGTCAAATTTGTCCCCGCCCCGAGGGTCACAGTTTTACATAGACTTATATAGGATTTTTTTTTTAAAAATCTTCTTCTCGCCAACTACAAGAGTCAGAGGTTTGATATGTTACATTTATTATAAGCTTATGGTCCTTTACCAAGTTTGTTCAAATAGTGACCCTAGGGTCACATTTGGTCCCGCCCCAAGGGTCACATGTTTTACATAGACATGTATAGGGAAAAACTTAAAAAATCTTCTTCTCTGAAACTGCAAGAGCCAGAGGTTTAATATTTTACTGTTGCTATAAGCTTATGGTCCTTTACCTATTTTGTTCAAATGGGGACCCTGGGGTCACATCTGGCCCTGCCCCGGGGATTCACAGTTTTACATAAATGCTTGTAGAGGGAAAAACTGGAAAAAAAAATCTTCTCTGGAACTGCAAGAGCCAAAGGTTTAATATTTTGCATTTGCTAAAAGCTTATGGTCCTTTACCAAGTTTGTTCAAATGGTGACCCTGGGGTCACATTTGGCCCCGCCCCAAGGGTCACATGTTTTACATAGACATGTATAGGGAAAAACTTGCAACTGCAAATCTTCTTCTCTGAAACTGCAAGAGCCAGAGGTTTAATATTTTACTGTTGCTATAAGCTTATGGTCCTTTACCAATTTTGTTCAAATGGGGACCCTGGGGTCACATCTGGCCCCGCCCCGGGGGTCACAGTTTAACATAAATGCTTGTATAGGGAAAAACTGAAAAAAATCTTCTTCTCTGGAACTGCAAGAGCCAGAGGTTTAATATTTTGCATTTGCTGTAAGTTTATGGTCCTTTACCAAGTTTGTTCAAATGGTAACCCTCGGGTCATATTTGACCCCGCCCCAAGGGTCACATGTTTTACATAGACATGTATAGGGATTTTTTTTTTTTGAATTATTTTTTTTGATTTTTTTATATTTTTTTTTTTATTTTTATTTTTTTATTTTTTTTATTTTTTTGAATTATTTTTTTTGATTTTTTTTGTTGTAAATATCTTCTTTTTTTTTTCTTTTTTTTTTTTTTTTGATTTTTTTTTTCTTTTCTTTTTTTTAATTTTTTTCTTTTTTTTAATTTTTAATTTTTTTTAGCTCTATGTTCGACCAGTCGGACCATGCAGTAACAGAGGTGTTCTTGATTTAGTTAAACATGCTATATGTTGCCTCGTTTATACGGTTGGGCCTTCATTTTTCATCTGATCTTTACCAAACTTTACCAGATTCTTTAGTTATGGCCCTTGATTTAGTTAAAAAGCTGTTTTTTGCCCGAAACTTTCAAAAAAACGTAAATGGCAGTCACTCACTTCATTGATGTTATAAGAGCCATGTTAGCCAGTAGAGCGTCCACAGGCCCTCTTGGGCCTCTTGTTTACAAAACATCTTGGGATTTCTTTGGAATATTATGTGGAATTAAGTGTGCAGTATATACAATATATAGCGGAAATTCCCGCGTTGCGTTTTCATATCTCTTGAGTGTATATTACAAACTGCGCAGGGGGTATTAATGTGACATTGTTTATTATGCTTGCAGTGCAATTTAGATGTCAGTTTTGGACATTTGCTGCCTGTTACCTTCAGACTGGTCGAGGGGTCTGGACCTATAGCCCTGGGTGGACAGCAGTTAGTGGGTAAGCTGTTTTAAGTCGAGGTTTGGTGTTGAACGACCTCCCTCTGGTATAAGTAGGGACGTAGTCGAACCTGTAAAGAGACCACCTCTATTAAGGGGACTCACGGCAATCTTATTTTTGTCTCGCCCACATAGTGCATAGCAGTCATAGAGACATAGCAGTCACTTTTCCGGCAACGGCCACATTTTAAATCCACTATATCAACAACCGCTGCTCGAATTTTTCTGAAACTTTGTCCGATGCTTTGTTGGGTCAAGGGACATCACGTAATGCCAAAATTACCAAGGTCAAGGTCACTTTTTGCGTTTTTTACCCAAAACATCAGTTTGGTTAGGTAAGTTGACCTCAGTTAACTTTTTCTGATAACTTTAATTTCTTTGTTTGATACTTGATCATATGTATTGTTGGCATTGGCAGACATCACTGAATGACAAAAATTATCAATGTCAAGGTCATATTTTGCATTATT
This sequence comes from Cyrtodaria siliqua, assembly GCA_037043455.1. Lineage (NCBI taxonomy): Eukaryota > Metazoa > Mollusca > Bivalvia > Adapedonta > Hiatellidae > Cyrtodaria > Cyrtodaria siliqua. Next base: position 35,592 of record JAWPHD010016461.1, read on the forward strand.
TTCCCCAAACCTAACCTTGGTTGCGTAACTTAACCTCCGTCTGTCCATCTGTCTGTCTGTAGACGTAACATTGTCCGCTCCATAACTCCTCTCCCCCTGAAGCAAATCTCATAAAACTTCATGCATGGACAGCCTGTCATGAGAGGATGACCCCTATTGATTTTGAGGTCCGTAGATCAAAGGAAGGTCACCATGACCTGATAATGAAAAACCTTGTCCACTCCATAACTCCTCTCCCCCTGAGCAAATCTCATGAAACTTCATAGGTGAACTGGTTGTGGTGAGAGGATGACCCCTATTGATTTTGAGGTCAAAGGTCAAGGTCACTAGCTCCCTGATAATGAAAAACCTTGTCCGCTCCATAACTTTTTTCCCCCTGAGGCAAATCTCACGAAACTGCATAGGTGAACTGCATGTGGTAAGAGGACAACCCCTATTATTTTGAGGTCAGTAGGTCAAAGGTCAAGGACACCGGGACCCGATAATGGAAAAAAATTGTCCGTTCCTTAACTCCTGTCCCTCTAAAGCAAATCTCATGAAACTTCATAGGTGAACTGGTTGTGGTGAGAGGATGGCCCCTATTGCTTTTGAGGTCAGAGGTCAAGGTCACTAGCTCCCGATAATTAAAAACCTCCGCTCCATCATTACTCCTCTCCCCCTGAAGCAAATCTCATGAAACTTCATAGGTGAACTGTCTGTGGTGAGAGGATGACCAGTTCTGATTTTGATTCAGTAGGTCAAAGGTCAAGGTCACCGGCACCCGATAATGAAAAACCTTGTCCGCTCCATAGCTCCTCTCTTTCTGAAGCAAATCCCATGAAACATCATAGGTGAACTGCCTCTTGTGGGAGGATGACCCCTATTAATTTTGAGGTCAGTAGATAAAAGGTCAAGGTTACCGGGTCCAGATATTGAAAAATCTTGTCCGCTCCATAACTCCTCTACCCCTGAAGCAAATCTCATGAAACTTAATCACTTTTCCTTAGCCTCGTCCGTTTGATGGGGACGTAAACCGGGCGGTCCTGTGTATCGGTCTATCCTCCGAGCATGTTAAAGAACCATAGGAATCTATTCTATAATAAGAGTAGGGCACGGTTCCCGGATTCCTATGTATCCTTTCCCTCTCTCGGGCGGCTCTAAACCTATACTGTGTTGATGAGCCGTTAAACATTTCAATTACATGAAACTTAATAGGTGGACTGCCTCTGATGAAAAGATGGCCCCTATTGGTTTTGAGGTCAGTAGGTCAAAGGTCAAGGCCACCATTACCTGATCATGAAAATCCCATTCCACTCATTCTTTACTCAAACAGTAGGGTGGGGAATGCGGGGTCGGGACTGGTAGTGGGAGTATATTTGTCACCCTTAAAAGGCGACGGCTCATGTTGGCATTGGTGGACATCGCTGGATGACAAAAAATACCAAGGTCAAGGTCATATTTTGCATTATTTTTCCACAGCTACTCCCTGGTTAAAACACTTAACATCAGTAACTTAACTTCTTATGATTACTTTGCTTTCATTTGTTTGATACTTGGTCATATGAAGTGTTGTCTTAAAAACAAATTTAATAAAATATTTCATATGCGGTTTGCCGCGGTGGGCGAGACACCCTCAGACCGGAATCTTGTTTTAAAAACTAATGGCATTTTGTAATTTTTTCGCATTAACTGTTTATTGAATCTTATGGTAGAATAAGAAGAAAAAATGACAACTCAACACTTTATTAATTATTTGCAAGACAGTTTAAAGTCAAAATGATACTGGATTAATAAATGGAGATGCTAATTTTAATGTTTGATAAAAACTTCAAGATTGCCATTTGTCCCCTCAAGAGACCACCTGCTTTTAAAAAAAAAGTTTCAGTTCCCGCTTGCGGTCGAACATTTCACAGCTCGATCATGTGTCTGAACATTGCATGGCTCAGTCAGTCATGTGTTGCAACATTGCACAGCTCAGTCAGTCATGTGTTGCAACATTGCACAGCTCAGTCAGTCATGTGTCTGAACATTGCACAGCTCAGTCAGTCATGTGTTCCAAAATTGCACAGCTCAGTCATGTGTTCCAACATTGCACAGCTCGGTCAGTCATGTGTCTGAACATTGCATGGCTCAGTCAGTCATGTGTTTGAACATTGCATGACTCAGTCGGTCATGTGTTTGAATATTGCATGACTCAGTCGGTCATGTGTTTGAACATTGCATGACTCGGTCAGTCATGTGTTCCAACATTGCACAGCTCAGTCAGTCATGTGTTTGAATATTGCAAGACTCAGTCATATGTTTGAACATTGCATGACTCAGTCGGTCATGTGTTTGAACATTGCATGACTCAGTCGGTCATGTGTTTGCACATTGCATGACTCAGTCGGTCATGTGTCTGAACATTGCATGACTCAGTCAGTCTCACGTTTGAACATTGCACGGCTCAGTCAGTCTCGTGTTTGAACATTGCATGACTCAGTCGGTCATGTGTTTGAACATTGCATGACTCAGTCAGTCATGTGTTTGAACATTGCATGACTCAGTCATGTGTTTGAACATAATGCATGGGTCAGTCAGCCACGTGTTTGACATTGCATGGCTCAGCCACCTGTTTGAACATAATGCATGGGTCAGTCAGCCACGTGGTTGACATTGCATGGCTCAGACACGTGTTTGAACATTGCAGGGCTCAGTCAGTCATGTGTTTGAATATTGCAAGACTCAGTCATATGTTTGAACATTGCATGACTCAGTCGGTCATGTGTTTGAACATTGCATGACTCAGTCAGTCTCGTGTTTGAACATTGCATGACTCAGTCGGTCATGTGTTTGAACATTGCATGACTCAGTCAGTCATGTGTTTGAACATTGCATGACTCAGTCATGTGTTTGAACATAATGCATGGGTCAGTCAGCCACGTGTTTGACATTGCATGGCTCAGCCACCTGTTTGAACATAATGCATGGGTCAGTCAGCCACGTGGTTGACATTGCATGGCTCAGACACGTGTTTGAACATTGCAGGGCTCAGTAGGTCATGTGTTTGAACATTGCATGTCTCAGTCGGTCATGTGTTTGAACATTGCATGTCAGACTCAGTCGGTCATGTGTTTGAACATTGCATGGCTCAGTCACGTGTTTGACGTTACATGGCTCGGCCACGTGTTTGAACATTGCATGGCTCGGCCACGTGTTCGAACATTGCATGGCTCAGCCACATGTTTGAACATTGAATGGCTCAGTCACGTGTTTGAACATTGCATGGCTCAGTCACGTGTTTGACATTGCATGGCTCAGCCACCTGTTTGAACATAATGCATGGGTCAGTCAGTCATGTGTTTGAACATTGCATGACTCAGTCGGTCATGTGTTTGAACATAATGCATGGGTCAGTCAGTCAAGTGTTTGAACATTGCAGGACTCCTGTATGTGTTTGACATTGCATGGCTCAGCCACGTGTTTGAACATTGCATGGCTCAGACACGTGTTTGAACATTGCAGGGCTCAGTCATGTGTTTGAACATTGCATAACTCAGTCGGTCATGTGTTTGAACATTGCATGACTCAGTCAGTCATGTGTTTGAACATTGTATGACTCAGTCGGTCATGTGTTTGAACTTAATGCATGGGTCAGTCAGTCATGTGTTTGAACATAATGCATGGGTCAGTCAGCCACGTGTTTGACATTGCATGGCTCAGCCACCTGTTTGAACATAATGCATGGGTCAGTCAGCCACTTGGTTGACATTGCATGGCTTAAACACATGTTTGAACATTGCAGGGCTCAGTTATGTGTTTGAACATTGCATGACTCGGTCAGTCATGTGTTTGAACATTGCATGGCTCAGTCACGTGTTTGACATTGCATGGCTCGGCCACGTGTTTGAACATTGCATGGCTCAGCCACATGTTTGAATATTGAATGGCTCAGTCACATGTTTGAACATTACATGGCTCAGTCACGTGTTTGACATTGGATGGCTCAGCCATGTGTTTGAACATAATGCATGGGTCAGTCGGCCACATGTTTGACATTGCATGGCTCAGCCACCTGTTTCAACATAATGCATGGGTCAGTCGGCCACGTGTTTGACATTGCATGGCTCAGCCACCTGTTTCAACATAATGCATGGGTCAGTCGGTCACGTGTTTGAACATTGCAAGGCTCAGTCACGTGTTTGAACATTATATGGCTCAACCACGTTTTTGAACATTGCATGGCTCAGTCGTGTTTGAACATTGCATGGCTCAGTCATGTGTTTGACATTGCATGGCTCGGCCACGTGTTTGAACATTGCATGGCTCCGCCACATGTTTGAACATTGAATGGCTCAGTCACATGTTTGAACATTGCATGGCTCAGTCACGTGTTTTACATTGCATGGCTCAGCCACGTGTTTGACCAGGTGTTTGAACATTGCATGGCTCAGCCACGTGTTTGAACATTGCATGGCTCAGACACTTGTTTGAACATTGCAGGGCTCAGTCATGTGTTTGAACATTGCATGACTCAGTCGGTCATGTGTTTGAACATTGCATGACTCGGTCAGTCATGTGTTTGAACATTGCATGACTCAGTCATGTGTTTGAACATAAAGCATGGGTCAGTCAGCCACGTGGTTGACATTGCATGGCTCGGCCACGTGTTTGAACATTGCATGGCTCGGCCACGTGTTCGAACATTGCATGGCTCAGCCACATGTTTGAACATTGAATGGCCCAGTCACGTGTTTGAACATTGCATGGCTCAGTCACGTGTTTGACATTGCATGGCTCAGCCACCTGTTTGAACATAATGCATGGGTCAGTCAGTCATGTGTTTGAACATTGCATGACTCAGTCGGTCATGTGTTTGAACATAATGCATGGGTTGGTCAGCCACGTGTTTGACATTGCATGGCTCAGCCACCTGTTTGAACATTATGCATGGGTCAGTCAGTCATGTGTTTGAACATTGCATGACTCAGTCGGTCATGTGTTTGAACATAATGCATGGGTTGGTCCGCCATGTGTTTGAACATTGCAGGACTCCTGTATGTGTTTAACATTGCATGGCTCAGCCACGTGTTTGAACATTGCATGGCTCAGACACGTGTTTGAACATTGCAGGGCTCAGTCATGTGTTTGAACATTGCATAACTCAGTCGGTCATGTGTTTGAACATTGCATGACTCAGTCAGTCATGTGTTTGAACATTGTACGACTCAGTCGGTCATGTGTTTGAACATAATGCATGGGTCAGTCAGTCATGTGTTTGAACATAATGCATGGGTCAGTCAGCCACGTGTTTGACATTGCATGGCTCAGCCACCTGTTTGAACATAATGCATGGGTCAGTCAGCCACGTGGTTGACATTGCATGGCTCAGTTATGTGTTTGAACATTGCATGACTTGGTCACTCATGTGTTTGAACATTGCATGGCTCAGTCACGTGTTTGACATTGCATGGCTCAGTCACGTGTTTGACATTGCATGGCTCGGCCATGTGTTTGAACATTGCATGGCTCAGCCACATGTTTGAATATTGAATGGCTCAGTCACATGTTTGAACATTACATGGCTCAGTCACGTGTTTGACATTGGATGGCTCAGCCATGTGTTTGAACATTGCATGGCTCAGCCACGTGTTTGAACATAATGCATGGGTCAGTCGGCCACGTGGTTGACATTGCATGGCTTAGACACGTGTTTGAACATTGCAGGGCTCAGTTATGTGTTTGAACATTGCATGACTCGGTCAGTCATGTGTTTGAACATTGCATGGCTCAGTCACGTGTTTGACATTGGATGGCTCAGCCACGTGTTTGAACATTGCATTGCATGGCTCAGCCACATGTTTGAACATAATGCATGGGTCAGTCGGCCACGTGTTTGACATTGCATGGCTCAGCCACCTGTTTCAACATAATGCATGGGTCAGTCGGCCATGTGTTTGACATTGCATGGCTCAGCCACCTGTTTCAACATAATGCATGGGTCAGTCGGTCACGTGTTTGAACATTGCAAGGCTCAGTCATGTGTTTGAACATTATATGGCTCAACCACGTGTTTGAACATTGCATGGCTCAGTCGTGTTTGAACATTGCATGGCTCAGTCATGTGTTTGACATTGCATGGCTCGGCCACGTGTTTGAACATTGCATGGCTCCGCCACATGTTTAAACATTGAATGGCTCAGTCACATGTTTGAACATTGCATGGCTCAGTCATGTGTTTTACATTGCATGGCTCAGCCACGTGTTTGACCAGGTGTTTGAACATTGCATGGCTCAGCCACATGTTTGAACATTGCATGGCTCAGCCATGTGTTTGAACATTGCATGGCTCATCCACGTGTTGGAACATTGCATGGCTCAGCCATGTGTTTGAACATTGCATGGCTCAGCCTCATGTTTGAACATTGCATGGCTCAGTCACGTGTTTGAACACTGATAAAAGATGCCATGAACTGTTTTGATTCACACTTGCATGAATTTCAACACTGCATAATTATTAATTACTATACATTTGAAGTCAAATTTATCTACCGTTTTATTCTAGACTGTTGAATGGTAGCAGATGTTCATAATCATGCGGATTGTACACACATGATTTGTATTGAACCATTTATTCAGTTATTCACATCCTTCAGAGTTCCCCCCAGATGAGGATATGTTTGACAGCCAGGATGAATCTGCCCTAGAAGAAATCGTAGATGATAAACTATCAGATGCCGAAAGTCCAGAGAAGGAATTGCCAAAGAAGCGGAAGGCGGCAAAAGTACCTGAGAAGAAATCAAAAGTAAGTTTGCGCTCTTGACTCGCTACATTCAGGCTACTAGTATGAAGTGAACATAGTGCTCAATCCAAGATAGAGTTCTTTATCTGTCCGTCTGTCCTTTCACTCTAACCGAATGAGATTATGGGGCTTCATGAACAATAGTAACTTTAAATTCTATGCATTCCCTAGGTTAATGTTGCTACTTTTGATTAGTTATCGGCTTTCCGGTTCCTTAGAATGGCCACCCTGCACATTGGTTAAAGTTGTAGAATTTTTGGTTACTAATTAAAAGTTAGATGACTTTCCATCCCTACTTGTCACACTGGTTAAAGTTATAAAGACTTTGTTTCCTAATTAAAAGATTGATTAGAGTCAAAGATTTTTCAGTTCCTAATTGCCACTGGTTCACAGGCACCCCCTACTGGAGAGAGAGAAGAGGGATTGAGAGAAGGAATTGTGTTGTAGTATATGTATATATAAATACAAGACTGGAAACTAATTTCACCTTTTTTTTTTACCTCTAATGGTCCGTGCGTAAATGTCACTCAACGATTGGATCAGGTATACATTTTTATTCGTTTCTGCAACATTGGTTTACCAATATTTGCTCTACCGACTTGGATTCCCTCAACAATTACAAACAAGAGGGCCAAGATGGCCCTGAATCGATCATCTTAGTACTGGCATGTTATCGAACTTATTCGAAATCTTATGGTCATATACAATCTGCAAGTTTGGTTAAGATGGATCAAGAAATGTAACCTCTGTTGTGTTAACAAGATTGATATAAAGACACAGACAAAGTTTGGTAAAGATCAAATACAAAATGAAGGTGCTAGAGTGTAACACCTGGGGCAGGGCCAAATGTGACCCCAGGGCTACATGTAATATATGAGAGCTGTGTGCCTTGTGCATGGTTTCAGAGAAGATTTTTTAAGTTTTTCCCTATGCAAGTCTATGTAAAATATGTGACCCCAGGGTCACCATTTGAACAAACTTGGTAAAGGACCATAAGAGTATAGTAAATGCAAAATATTAAACCTCTGGTTTTTGTAGTTCCAGAGAAGACTTATTTTTCCTATACTTTCCTATAAAACTGTGACCCCTGGGGCGGGGCCAACTTTGACCCCAGGATCACCATTTGAACAAACTTGGTGGAGGACCATAAGCTTATAACAAATGCAAAATATTAATCCTCTGAAACCAAGGTCACCATTTGAACAAACTTAGTAGAGGACAATAAGCTGATGCTAAATGTAATACATGAAAGCTCTGTGCCTTGTGGTTTCAGAGAATTTTATTTTCCTATATAAGTCTATGAAAAACCTGCAAAATCTCAATATACAATCTTTGGATCCCCAGGGCACTGTCATTTTTTACCCCGGAGTTTCTACGATAGAATTTGCAGCAACTCTGCAATTCAGGGTGAGAAGGTTCTAGGCCCATTTTCCATATTTTATCTCGATGTACATGGAAGATGAGCCTGGCATGTTCATGCCTGTTAGGCTCCATATAACCTTTTCATGTGTTGGTGCGCCTTAAAACCCCAATTCAATTCAATTCTTTTGAACAAACTGGATAGTCTAGGCGTTGGCGATCATTTTAAAAGACAAACTGTCGAAATCTGTCCAGCGGTTCTTGAGAAGATTTTTGTGTCGCCTTTTCGAAGAAAAGTGATACATAGAGATCACTTTGTCGTCCGTCCGACCGTCGGTCTGTCACGAAAACTCAACGTTGGCTATAACTTTTTTATTTCTTAATATTTCTTCATCAAACTTTCAATATTTACTCATGACAGCATCGACATAACCATACTAAACTATGAAGGTCAAGGTCACACTGAAGGTCATTATACGGGTTAAATACAAGTTTTTTCTTCTTGAAAACTTCACGTTGGCTATAACTTTCTCATTTCTTGATATTTCTTGAACAAACTTTCAATATATACTCATCATAACAATACTGACATGATCATGCTAAAATATAAAGGTCAAGGTCACACTGAAGGTCATTATATGGGTTAAATACTCATTTCTTCTTCACGAAAACTTAACGTTGCCTATAACTTTCTCATTTCTTGATATTTCTTCATCAAACTTTCAATATATACTCATCCTGACAACTTCGACATGACCATACTAAAATATAAAGGTCAAGATCACACTGAAGGTCATTATATGGGTTAAATACTAATTTTTTCTTCACGAAAACTTAACGTTGCCTATAACTTTCTCATTTCTTGATATTTCTTCATCAAACTTTCAATATATACTCATCCTGACAACTTCGACATGACCATACTAAAATATAAAGGTCAAGATCACTCTGAAGGTCATTATATGGGTTAAATACTCATTTTTTTCTTCACGAAAACTTTGTCAGGCCAGTTTGTCAAGGTCATTTATCTGGGTCCAAAAAACCTTTTTATACCGACAAAGCGCTGACCGGCGACACGTGTTCCGCAGAACACCCATCTAGTTTAAGGTTTCGACCATATATGGTAATGGCGGCCATCTTGGATGTCGTGCTGACCTGATTTTAACAAATCTAAAAAGCATTCATCTAAGGATCATACATGTGAAGTTTGGTCAAAATTGGCCAAGCGATTTCTGAGGAGGTCATTAGCTAAAGTTAATGACGACGGAAGGACGGAGGGACGGACGAACGAAGAGTGATCCCAGTAGATCACCTTGATCTAAAAATTTCAGACAAGGTCTGCACAAAAAAGACAATATTTACAAATCCATCAAGCGACACTCGCGCGCCTGGGATTTTTTGTAATTGTTGATGGATTTCCAAATCAGTAGAGCATATTTTGGTAAAAAAGAGGTAAAAAAATGCGAGTGAAATTAGCTTCCAGTCTTTTGTTTATATATACATATACTACAATTTCTTCTCTCTATCCTTCCTCTCTCTCCTGTAGGGGGTGTCTGTGCTTTGGTTAAAGTTATACTTTCTGGTTTCTAATGATACTTCCTCATGTCTTCAAATATTATTTAAATTTTAATACATAAATATTTATTGCAAGCACTTGGTTGTTTTGTCATCTAAACATTTTGTAAAGCATAAAAGGCTTTTCCATTTTACAATTGAGTTGTGCGATTGCAAAGAACCAAGTTAAGACTTTTCGAGGGACCCCGTCAGATTTATATGTTGATGTCTTTTCAGAAAGGCAAGATGGACGAGAGCTTGTCTACTGCAGATGACAGTTTAGACAATGAAGAGGTAAATGTCTTCTACTTCCTATGTATTCTACGTCATGGTTTTAGTTCACCCAAGATTTGCCGCTGGCTACCTATAAACCGGGGTCATAACTTGTATGATATTTTACCTATTTTCATGAATCTTAATACAGTTTACCCTCATCACATACAATCCAGTCGCACAGGTTCTATAACAAGTCCTCGATGTTTACAGACAGGGCCTAGCTGCCTTAGCCGAGTACAAAAATGTTGACAAGAAAACAAATGCATTTCAAAGGAGTTATAATGATTTGTTGGTATTACAATCAAACTTGTGCCTGACGAAAAATGGTCTAGCTACTCATTTGAATGAGTTATACCCCTTTCCACAGAACTTTGAAAAAAATGAACCTCTTGAGAATCTACTCATATTTTTCAGGGAGCATCTTACTGATGGGGGAATAAGGTTTGTCGAAACTAAATCACAAGATTTTATTTAAAAACAATTTGTTGAAAAGTTCGAATAGAATTCTGAGAAATTCTTGTATCTGTTTTTCACAATTTTGTGAGACTTGGGTCTACAACAGATGCAACCTATTATTAAACAAGGACAAGGACAAGGATACCCCCACTGTATAAAACAGTGTAAAACATAAAATTACCAATTACTTCCAAACTTTACAGAATGCTTACCTCTTCTTACAGTTTTCCTCCATTTTACATACCCTATTCAGAATATGCATATCGATTTGGTGTCAAAATCCACCCAGTATTACCATTTTGATTTTAAAAGCTTGTGGCATCTCGCTACTTTTTTTTTTACATAACTTGCAAGTTTTAAATCATAAGACTATTTAAAAGCATATTACAATTTGTTGATTATAATTACAATATACTTCAACCTATGGTAGAATAACGAAGGAAACAATTTAATTACCTATTATTAATGCAAACAGTTTTAAGTTAAAATGATACTTGATTTAAAATGTTTGATGTAATGGATAAATACTTCCAAGATTGCCATGTATCCCTTTAATAATTGATAAATAATTCAAAATTGCCATGTGTCCCTTTAATAATTGATAAATAATTCAAAATTGCCATGTGTCCCTTTAAATTAGGTTTGTGATGCAAGAGTAATGCGAGGGTAAATAAAGCAAGAGTTGTACAAACAATTAACTAGTGGCTTGTTGTACTTTCCTCTCATCGCTGCGGGTTCAAATCCCACTGAGAGTTTGACTTGTCAAGTGAGAAAGTACTGATTCTTATGGATGGCGGGAGGTATGCACTTATATATTCTGTGATGAATTATAGAAATTTCCCAGTTTGAGAAAACATATCTCTTCCTCTACTGTGCTATCTCGCCTAGTGTGCAAGCACAGTAGCCAGATTTTAGGAACTGGTTGAAGAACTGCTAAAAACTTCTGAATTTGAAGAAGTGGTCTTGAAATGCCTATGCAACCAAAAAATTACGGAAATGCCCCCTGAACCACAGTCATCATCGTCTACAGAACGGTTCCAGCCTGTGCATGTGCAGCTATATCGTGACATCACACAGCGCGAGTGATGTCACGATATTCATGTATTACTCAACGCTGTCGCCAAAGGAGTGACAGAAGAAGGAATACGTGTGTCAAAAGATGATTAGAAAGAAATTCATCACAGAATATATAATATTGTGTCATGATACGGAAAAAAAAATTCCCTCGTGAGCGCACTCATTTCTATATCGCAAGAATCTTTCTCACTCGGGAATTATTGCCCGTATCACAACAACAATGTTAATTAAACTCTGATGTTCTACCCAGGAAAAATAGGGTAATCTGCCTCAACCATAAAAATCCCCATTCAAACGAACAAATACATATTTTAGGATGATGATGATGACGATGAAGAGGAAATGGAAGAAGACAGTGATGATGAATCGAGTCCAGAAAAGGGGTACGTCATGTTTTATTGATCTTTAGCGAGTTCAGATTTAATATTGATTTCATGTTACGATGGCTTGTAACAGCTAGCAGTGCTTATCACATCCTGACAAACAATACGCCGCGTTTAACTCCATTTCCGGTTGCTAAGGTCAAGGTAACACAACTTAAACTTCAGATCTTCAATACAGCAGTTGTCAGATCTGAAGGAAGTGTTCCTGTATAATGAATATTGCATTCTAAACCTGCGACTCACTGTCTTGTATTGATGTACATAATAATTATACTGTGAATTACAGAATGTCATTGTAATGTAACCAGATAGGTGTATATATATATATATATATAACAAAAGGGGCCTGTCATGGCCTCTTTTGTCCCGCTGTTGAAATTGATGATTTAAAGGGACACTGTCCGTAGGTGAGCAGATATTGAGCATAACCAAATAACCGTCTGGCTTTTATTCAGTGAAATGTATACATGAAAACATGAGCATAGACCCTAAGAAATATGTAGTAATACATTCGTGAGTTTGAAAAAAAGCTTTTAATTATTATTTGTAAATAAAGTGGGACCCACCATATTTACCTTTTCTGCGATCAAATGACTTCCATTAGCGCATTAGGTTTTCACCATAGTATGTATTGCGTAATATGTATAACCCGGTTAGCTCAGGTAGGAGCGATGACGGCTACTTCACGCTCACTATTATTACCGCGATTGAATTCCGTCGAACAATCTTGCTTTTAATTAGTATATATTCAATAATGTTTAGTGTGTAATGTTTGCGAACATAATAAGTGTGTGTTTTATAAGCTAAAAGTTACGGACATTGTCCCTTTAAATGTTACAAAATGGTAAATGGTCGATTTTGTGCCTTCACATTAGAAACAGTTGCAAAACAGGAACTTGTGTTGCTAGGACTTGTAACCTGACCTAATATATACTGAAGGGATAAAGAAACGCAGGGTAAACTTTGAAGATGATTCTAGGTAAGATGTCGAGTATAATGTTCAATATTTTTAAGTAAGAATGAAGATTAATGTATGCAGATCAAACTTCAAAAACAGTGATTTGTGTCTGGTAAGTGATTTAGGGGGAATTGAAGGGGACCCCCTGTAATGTGAAATCGAAATGGACTGATGCTGGGAACTGGCTCGTCAATACCGTGTATGTCCCCCGTTCGTAAGTAAGAATGAAGATTAATGCATGCAAAACAAACTTCAAAAACAATTTTGTGTCTGGTAAGTGATTTAGGAGTAATTGAAGGGAATTGAAAGGGACCCCCTGTAATGTGAAATCGAAATGGACTGATGCTGGGAACTGGCTGGAAATGGACTGATGCTGGGAACTGGCTCGTCAATACCGGGTACTGACGAGAAGTTCCCAGCATCAGTCCACCTGATTTCACATTACAGGGGGTCCCCTTCAATTCCCTTCAATTACTCCTAAATCACTTACCAGACACAAATCATTGTTTTTGAAGTTTGTTCTGCATGCATTAATCTTCATTCTTACTTAAAAATATTGAACATTATACTCGACATCTTACCTAGAATCATCTTCAAAGTTTACCCTGCGTTTCTTTATCCCTTCAGTTTACTATGCTGAACAAAAAGTTTAGCACAACATTTTAGGGAAATGGTTAAAACAAATGACATTATTATAATTGTTTTGAAAAATATTAGAAATGCTAGGTAAGGATGTGATTTGCAAAAAAAATTGTTAGTTTATTATTTTCTAAGCGAAGTATCAGAATTACCTCCCTTATATTAAAAATAGCTTAATTAAATATACTTACGAATTGCTTTGAACAAATTTAATGTTTGTCATTGACAAGAATTGCCCATTCTGTCATTGTTTAAAAAACACTGAAATGTGTTCACAAACGACTTATTCTCAAACAAAAACATTCCAAATTTTAAAATTACCTCCCTTTTCATTGAAATGCGAGCGATTTTCTGTAACCTTTAAAAGTATGTTCCCATCTTATTTGCTTCATTTTCATCCCTCACTTTGTTTGCAAATGACTTTGTAGCATTATTATCGGTCATATCTGTCACTTTATCATTGATGCCGAACATACACGGCTTTATATCTCGTCTATGGAAATGATATGCATTTTATGTACTAAAGTTATTTGGCTGATATATATATATAATTCAAGTTTACACCAAACTAAATGGGCACAATCTGCAATTTCTGTTT